>LOJH01005284.1:19833-34460 GCA_001685095.1 Ellobius talpinus | reverse complement strand
CCGCATCAAGGACTTCAGGGCGCGCAGAGCTCAGCCCGGCAGCCACGCGGCCTCTGCGCCCCAGCGCAGCTTCGGCTCCAAATGAGCCAGGAAGGACTCGCTGCCCCACCTGCGGGACTCACTGGCAACTTCAGTTCTGTGGTCGCGGGTTTGTTTATTAGACTGAGCTCTCGGGAGGCAGAATCTGCGGGAAACTGTTCCTACATAAATGACAAGGCTGTTTCCAAAGCACAAAACAAGCTGCTGTGTAAGCAGGGGTTGTGTTCCTTGGAGCCATTAGTCAGGCCCTGCGAACAATTGTGCTTTATTAGCTGTCATGCGGCTTAAAGTCAGCCTCCTCCTCCTCCCTCAGAGGATGTGACTGTCTGGTATCCAGATGGGGGGAAAAAGTATTATTTATGCCCTGACAATGTAAAGGAACACCCCCATCTAAATTTTGGCGTTTCGGAGCCTTCATAATGCCTAAAATGAGCAAGTTGTTTTACAATCACTCTGACACTTCTGTACCAACACGAATACTTCATAAAGAGCACAAAGCAAAGTAAATGTTCTGTCTGCATATGAGTGCATACCAAAAAAAGGTGATGACCATGGGAGACAAAGAAAAATCAAATTACTAACAAAACTAATTTACATGTTGATAAATTTCAAAAATCTTTAGAGGAATTGACCTTAATATCAAATAACATTTATTTCAATGAGTTACTTGATATTATAGTCAAACTATTTCAATGGGAATTTAACATGCTTCTCTGTTCTGAGAACACACTGTTTAACAGACTTTCTAATATTTAATGCAATACTTCACTGGAAAGTAGATCTTTAGAGTAAGCTGATAATTGGATGTAAATGGAGATCTTGTACACATATATACAGTTCATATTTATATGAAGCATATAGTCATAATTTAGAGTTTAATGTTTAATCTGGTTTAACCAAGTATTGGTGAATTTTAGGGGAATAAATCTTGGAATTACCCAAACTTCTTCACAATATTTAAAATAGCATATGAGGTTTTAGGAAGAGAACTAGAATCTCCCGCCCCATCAATGTCTCACTATTCACTCAATATTAATCCTTAATAAGATGGAAATTATTAAACAGACGAATATCTAACCTGGTGAAGAGCACACTCAGATGAGGCCTGAAAATAATGGTAAGCAAAATGCAGTGTAAAGTTGAGAGTGTTCAAGAAAAAGAAGAGTTACAAGGAGCTCCAGAAACAGAACTCAAGCCCACATCTGAACTTAAACCAGACATAAATTTCCATCGAAAGGAAGTTTCTAGGAGAATCTGCCAGTGTCCTGGTAACAGAAGAGTCTGCTTCTGAGAACACAGCTCTCTCTCCCGGTGGTCCTATCAGACAGCACTGACATCACGTTAGGAAGTTCAACAATATTTCTCAAGTTGTCTATCCTACGTGGCTGAACTCAGATAGTCCTGAAATGTTCCTACGTGCTATATGTAAAAATTTTAAATTTGAAATTCTTCTAAACTCTTAAACATCAAGCTAAACCACCTAATACTAAGCACGCTTTATCTTGACTTCACAACATAAATAGTAATTTGACTGATTGCTTCATAGTTTCAAAGAGTAGCGTGCCAGCCCTAAGTGAAGCCAAAGTCCTCTGATGCAGATGCACACGGTATTCACTCCTTCATAGGAGAGGAAGGGCTGTGCTCACACCATGAGAGCAGCCTAGCATCATGAACAGCCCCACGTCTCTCAACCAAACCACTGCTGAATATGAGGAGACTTTGAACAATTTTTCTACAATTGCTACACGGGGAAATGGAGCAAATTATTAGAAAAAAATAGTAAAAACAATAATTCTAAACATACTTCTAAAGCAAGAGCTTTAAATGGACTCCCTTGGTGAACAAAAAAAGCATACATACAACACATCTGTAAGTATGTAGATCTAAATACCACCACCTGAGACTTCTTCGGTGCTTCAGGCTTTAAGGACACCTTGACATATTTCAGAGACTAGACTGTGGCAATGACTGAAGGCAGGTGACATGTTTATACCGAAGACAGCGGTACTGGGGTTATTTTCCCTAGATCTCAGTGCTACTTAATGTGAGAAGAAAGACTTCAGATGCTAATTCCCAGTCTGTTTCTTCAAAAACAAAGAAACTCAGAACACTTGTCTTCAAAGTCAATGGGCATGCTTATGGTGTTAATTAATTATCTGGATAGGCACTGGTATGCAATTGGCTTGAAAATGCATCATGAAAACAAAATTTAACAGCCTCCCCATGTAACAAGAGCGTGCACACTGGTCAGTATCAATTCCATCTTGCATGGCAACAGGAAGTTTTAAATTATTATCATTAATTTTTCCCTACTTTCATCATACTGTGCACCCCCCATCAAAAGATCCCCATACACAAACCTCATCTCCTTCCTGGGGTCTCATCAAGGACACCCGGTCATATTGCTTCAAGATCAAAGCCCAGAGTGCATCCAGACGACCCTAAAGAGATATTAGATTTGTGAAACTGGGTAGATTCGTTTCATTAATCAATTAAGCAAGTTAGTCTACACAAAAACCTGGAAGCTCTTATGCTAAGAAAATAAGCTGCTGCTAGAGCCGAAAATGAGTATCTGTTATTGGATCTGCCTTGGTCTTCCTCGTGGGACAGGTGAGGCAGTAAAAGCTACGTCCCTGTTAGGTTTATGCTAAATCACCCAAGATGCAGGCCTGTACCTTAATTGGCGTGTACCATTTTGTCTGAGGGGCCTGGTGTATGGATTTGGGTCGAGGCGGTCTTGGTGGGACGGGTGTCTCTTCTTCGGGGATCATCACCACGGCATTTTTCGCCTTCTCTAGCCTTGCACCTTCTTCAGTCGATCCTTTATCGCCCCAGCGGACCTTGAAGATGAAGGAGACACTGCTGTCAGACAGAAGGCCCCAGAGGAGCAAGCACCTAGGGGGGCCCCAGGCCAGTGTAAGAAGATAAATGGATATATTGACTTCCAGTTCCTTTTCTTCTGAGTTTTAATGGGTTCCCAACCACTCATTATGATTTGCTTGTGTGTATGTGAGGGGGTGTATGTATGCATGTTCATGGTGTGTTTGAGTTCATATGTGTGTGGAAGCCAGAGGTCAGCTTCAGATGTTATTCCTCTGGGGCCCTCCATCATGTGTTTTGAGACAAGGTCACTCATGGGTACAGGGAGCCAGTCCATTAGAATAGGCTGGCTCGACAGGACAGTCCAGGGATCTTCCTCACCATTCTTTGTTATATTAACATCATGACCCAAATACAATATAAGCGTTTGTAAAAATATGATGTCACTTAAATCTGGTGTAATGGTTTCTCCATCATTTCAAATAGACAATTTGTGGTATATATAGATAATGCAAGACCATGCAGTTCAGTTCTACTTTCAGATATATAAGATGATAATGGTAGCATTCATTCAGTGTGTTCCTGTGTATTCAATCCGTACAAAAATGCAAAGAGGCTGATATTATGTGTTTCCCTTCCAGATGACAGAACCACAGCACAGGTTAAAAAATGTTCCCAAAGTCACAAAAAGGAGTACCCAGGCAAGGTATGGATTTGGACATAAGCAAAAAGAGACGAGTGAATAAGTTTTATACAATTCTGAATTGTATAAATTTATCTCACATAAAAGGAATTGATCTTTTTAAAATTTTCACATTTGACTGATTCAGAAAGTATGAATTTCTATTGACAACCTTTCACTTTCCGAAACAGCTTTCTGCCTTTAGTTCTTTTGCTCATCTGAATATAGCCATGTGATAAGCAAATTCTTAACTGAGAGACAGGAATTGGAAAGGGTTCTGGTTTGAGGGGAAAAAAAAAGCACAGACCATTACTGCATCCCACTAATTTTAGATAATTTCATTCTCTGGGAACTCCTGATATTGACTCAAACCATGAGAACCGGGGTTCTTGTTTTCTTTACTTTTCAGTAAACAGAAATGAAGAGTCAAGTTGTATCCCGACAATATATGAATAGGAAGTGGTCTCTGCAGAAGGACTTTACCCAAACAGGATCAGGGGGAGACTCTCAGGACATTTCCCTAGAGGACAGAGATAAACAAGCAGCACGCATGGAGAGAAGCAAAGACCAGTCCAGGATGTGCTACAACACAGCATGACATCATCTCAGTGAAAGAAAAAGTTTAAAAGTCCCTGACCTGAATTGTTTAGCAGGAAGATAGATGGTTACTTTTCATGGAAAGAACTATGCAAGCTTTTTGATAAAGCCACTTAGTTTTACACGCACACACACCCACACCCCTTTTTACCACAATTTTAGAATAGTTTTCAATTTCAAGTGGACCCTGCTGAGTCATTAAAGTATATCTGTATATTTCAATGTGATCAGTGGCTAGAATGTTCTTTGTGGGGTTGTTAAATTTGTTTGAAAGGAAGAAAGAAAAAAGAGAGAGAGAAAGAATTACCATTTTTTTTTTCAGATCACAGTCTTGGCCTAGATAAGCTAACACTTAGAATGAAACCTTTAGACAAAGCTAACTGAATTTACAACTCTAAAACCAGTACACATTTCTTGCAGTGCACACATCTTAATTTTAGGGGAAAAAAACAAAAAAGAGACAGATAGTTTAGTAAACTCAAGGATGCTACAACTCAGAGAAGTAATTCAGAGTAGAGCAGTAAGGAGATACAATTTCGATCCATTCAGAAAGGGTAGGTTTTAACACAAATAGCTCCTTGGCCTTCACAGTTGAAACTGTGGAGGTCATGATATCATTATCAAATATCATTGGAACCATTCTCAGATTTAAAAAAAAGTGAAAGATGGTTGAACTAGAGTTCTGATCCAACATGGCATTCCCAGGCTTTGATGATTACACACATGGCCTGCAGTCATGGAGGCCTAAGAAGATTAATAAGTTTGCTGTCTTTGTTTTGTTAAATAACTTCTGGGTTATCATCAACCTTCGCCAAACACAAGTCTCACTTAATCTCAAGGACTAAGACTAGAAGACACCCTGTAGAAGTTTCCTGAAACTCTACAAAGGAATTAAATGTGTGTGTGCGTGTGTGCGTGTGTGTGTGTAAATTTTAACGTTTTAACTTGATCACAGTGAGATGCCCTAAGAGGAAAGAAGAAAGCACAAAAATAGATTGCTAAAGTCTTACCAGAGTTTTCTTATTATGGGGAAACAATAGGTAACTACAAATGTGAGAGCTGAATGCCTCCAATCCCACTTGGCTTTCATTATCAACAATGAGTTTCATAATTTCTAGAGCATATTGGGATAACTCAGAGTCCATATAATAAAGGAGCAATTTCAGAATTTTTAAAAGTCTGTTTCATGAGAAATTGGCAGGAACACCCGTGTGAAATTGTTAGGAATTGTAGTGGATCTGATGTGATAGCAGCTGTTATTAAAAGCTTTGCTACGGCTTTCTGCAAACTCCGCTAGAGGACAGTTTAAATACATATTCAAATTGAAAGAGATTTGCAAAATCCAGGGGAAAGAAAGAATCCATTGTGACTCAATCTAACTTCAGCTCTGAAGGTTTGTTCTCCAGCCCTGATGGACCTCAGAACTTCTGTAATTCATTGACGCTCTGCAGCTCAAGCACTGTGCGGGTCTGAAGAGGCATGCTCATCAAAGCATTATGGATGATTTTCCTGCTCCCATTCTGATTCACCGTAGAGACATTTTAATGATGCTTAATTCTCAGCTGAGCTTTACTGTGTATCTTTATATAGTGAGTTTCTTCTTTATAAATAGCTATGCTTTCTTTGCCATTTTAAAATCCATTATCAACCCATTTGCCATCATTATCCATAGAGTACTCTAGCAATGTGGTCAAAAGTTTTCAAGATTAATGGACACAGACTCAATGGAGGTTGACTCATTCTATTTCAAAAATTTTTCCTCTACTAAGAAGGAAGAGCAGGAGGTGCAAGTTCACATGCTGGATTTTGAGAACTCTTGAAGTTTGAATTGCAGGCTTTGGGGAACATGCATGTGCTTTTTTGAGCATAGAGAAATCGTTGCAGTTTGGATATGGAATGCCCTCTATGGGCCCAGGTACTAACGTCTTGGTGTGGCTCTTTTGGAAGGTGAGAGCAAATGTAAGGAGCAGTACCCAGGAGCAGGTCTAAGAGTTAGACCTTTGCAGATTGCGCATCTAGGAGGTGACAGCAAGCTGTCCTTTGTCTTGTTTTGCTCCCACCTGCCTGTGGTAAGCAGCTGGTAAGCAGCGTGCTCTACCGAATGCTCTGCCTGGACCCAGACCCAAACCAAGAAGGCTTACAAACCGCAGGTTAACTCCCTAAGCCAAAATAAAATCCCAGTTTTCTAAGTTGGTTTATCTGACTGATACATAAAATAACATTTCTTCTTAGCCAGGATCCTTTCATGGGTTCATGTTGCTTTTTTTCTTTAGAAAGAATTTCAATCTTTGGACTAGTGGACTAACAAAAATTAGTTCAACATAAAAAATGATATGTATTATTAATTAGGATAGTTGGTGAGCACTAAGTAAAAACTGTTGAAAGTTTAAAATGTGCCCCTTCTATATTTGTGATAAAGTCATATCATGTTGAATATTTCAAAAATTATACATCAAATAATAAGTAACTGTTGGGTCTTTTCAAAGAAGAGCATTGTTGCAACTATGAGTGACTGGCATTCTCAAAGTTGATGCTCCATGGGGTAATTTTTTCCAAAACAGTGGGGAAACCCAAACCTATTTTTATCATTAGTGTTCAGAAATCCTCTCAATGCGCCCTTTCACTGATGGAGCCTGCTGTTCTGCAGCTCTGACATGGCTAGGGTGATTCCACAGAGAAAAAAATGTGCCCAGAGAAAACCCAGTGCTGGCTAATGAAGGGCGAGATTAAAAGAAGCACAGTGTCGGTGGCTTAATAACCCTATAGATACACATTTTAGATTAGCACTCTCTATTTCTTTAGGGGACCAACCTCCATTCTTTTAATTCCTCCAACTCCTCGACCACCATAATAGGAAGCATCCACAGTCGGCCATTTCTTGTTGGGCAAAGGCTCTTCTTCCTCTTCCTATGGAGATACAGTTTTTAAAAGTAGATTTAATCAATATTTGAAAATGTCATTTTGTCGGAGCTTAATCACACTGAGATGTTTTAAATAATTCCATTGTTATGGGGAAATGTAAAAATGATATTTGGGGTATATGGGGGCATTTATAATGACATACATCAATTTCAAGTGCAGTTCTACAAGAGATAAAGACACCTCCCCTTCACCAAATTCTCCTACATCCCACCTAGGCCAAAAGAATTTGATTATTTTAACTGTGAGTATTGTGTATCTAAACCAAGTATGTTCATCAATTCAAACTGGAAAAGATTATTCAATATATGGTAACACTTTAACAATTACTTCATGTGTCAATATATATGTAACTTTGAAGGGTGAAATTTATATTAAAGAAGCTATAAGAAAGCACAATACCAGTATATTCCTTACTTTATGTTGCTAGTATGATGTAAGCTGACAGAGTAATAAAATAGCAAATTATCACTTTGAAGAAAGTAATGGCATCTTCGAACTGCCAGCTTAGATATTTCAACAATTTTAGATAAGTGTCAACAGAACTATTAATATATCTTTATTCATAAAATATATTTAATCTCTATGAACGTTTGATCCTGTAACCAGTCTACCACTGAAGGGCTCATTCCTCTATTCTGTGAAAGAAATCGTAACATTAAAAAGTAGCAGTAGATTTTCACAAAATAAACAGTACTTAGCTATCATATGAATAGAATTAGTATAATTTCAAAATGATATTTACAAATGAAAATAGAACAACTGCTTTTCACTTTATTAGGCAATCACTTACTTCCTTTGGTGCAGAAGGTGGTGGGGGAGGATCCTTGATAACCTGTCCCAAAATAAAACACAATAAAATGTAGAAGGTTCCATAACATAAGAAAAAGTAAGAAAGTATAAGAAACAACAACAACAAACAATGTCTACTCTGGCAACTCTAGAGATTGAAGCTGACTTAAGGTTAAGAATTATATATCTCCTTTATTAAAGGGAATACTTTGTATTTTTACTAACCTGAATACCCAATGATATATTAATAGTTCCATTGACACTTATCTAAAACACTGCTATCAGCATTTCAGTCTGTAAGATCCAAGCCAACCCCAGCATTTTCCCCAATGTTCCATTCTAGTAGTTTGCTCTTTCCAGATGCAGACTACAAATGCTGGCATAACCTACAATGTCTCTTTGTTCTAAATAATTCTCTAATCCTTTCAGGCCCAACAGATTCTTTGACATGTTTCTCTCCTCCCTTCCCCTCCCCTGCCTTGAATCTCTGTCTTCCCAAAGCAGATGACAATTCCTGTGGTGTTTACAGATGCTTCGCCCTTCTTCCCCAACATTCACAGAGTTCTTTGCTTTCATTTTATCTTAACCTTAAAAAACTCCCCTTGCCAGTGTCAATACATGTCTCACAAGTTCACTGCCATCACTCTGTTCCCAATATTTAACTGAGTGGGACTGGTACAAAATATAATTTCAGGTTTGGCAGGCAGAAGAGAAAGGGGGAAGTTGGGAGGGGAGAAAGATGAAAGAGCTGGGAAGTGGAAAGAAAATGAGGAGGAAACAGGAAGGAAGGAAGAAGGAAAACAGGAGGGAGAAAGGAAAAGAGAATAACCACAGAAAGAAGATTTGCAAGGTTCACGCAAACAAAACTTCAATATTCTAAAAATTCCCCACTGTTAGTGGTTCCAGTTGTGTCTAGACTACAGCTAGACTACAGCAATAGAGAAATTCACTATTTCATAAAGCACCATTTGACTGACAAGGAACTCATCATTTCAAAGTTTTTCCCAATATAAAGCCAAAGCTTCTCTCTCTAACAGTTTCCAATCTTTAGCCCTGGTCCTGGAGCCTGGAAAACATGTGTTTGTGTGTGTGTGTGCGCGCACACACACACACACACACACACTTTTTCTTCCTAATGAAGATAAATTCCTTGTTTTGGAGGCTCCAATAATTACTATGTTTCTATTGAGGTCATATTTGTGAGCTAAAGATATAACCCGCTTTTTAATAAACTGGTTATGAGTTACCTGGGTTATTTTTTTAGTTTGTTTATTTGTTCAACTTTTTAGTATATATTCATTAGTCAATACCCTAACTATAGTTTCCTTAACCCAAAATAATATGTTTAAATACAGTTCAGCAATTAAACTCAATGGTGTTTGGACAAAGCAGTTGGGACCTCGCGATTCCCTGCCTCTTCTTGGCATTTCAATTGATGAGCTTCGAAAGAAAAACAAACAAGGTTGGTAGCAGACAACACTGAGCATGAATCAAGGAAAACTGGAGGGGAAGAATCGGTGTGGTAGATTGGATCAGAATGTATCATACAAATGTACGGAATGCTCAGAAAATAAAAGCCCAAAAAGGAAAATATTAATACTAATATACATGCTATTGACCAACCAACCATTACAGTTTTCACCAGTGCTTACATTTAATCTTTGTGGTAAAAAATTAAACAACTAGCTTCTCTCAGTATCTTTAGAGAGCCTGTATTTTAACTTGGGTAATTGGGTCAATATTCTTCTAATAGAAGCTTAATCAACCACTCCCCCCGTCAAAATGGACTCAAAGTTCCAAAGCACACAGTCCAAATCAAGAAATTGTTGAATTTTATTTTACGGACTTTGGAACTCATGTCTCTTTTATATCTTGCAAGTGTTCTTTAGAGTGCTCTCACTAGAGAAAGATCATAATACACCCTTCTATTTTGCTGAGTCTAACATATCTGAGATCACTTTCATTTCGTAGCAAAAATTTCACATTTACTCTTCAAACATGTACATCTTGCACAGAAAAATGAAAAAAAAATATATAAATAGAATCTCTAGCATTCTCCCCTCATAGCCCCTCCTTTTTAGTTCATACTGACCATCTATGTGTTTGCTAACAGAGGAAAATTAAATTTCATCTTAAGATCCTTCTGTAAGGCAGCAGAAAGGGGCTCAGGAGTTAAGAGAAGTTACTGCTTCTGCAGAAAACCCAGCTGCATGTGCCAGAACACACATGGTAGCTCACAACAACCTATAACTCTGGTTCCAGGGGAGCCAATGCTTTCTTTTGACCCCTGTGGACTTCTGTATGCATGTGGCATATAAACAATCACTTATGCACACACACACATACACACACATGCAAAAAAATAAATCCATTTTTAAAATCTTTATGCAGTCACTTCTATCAAACTGACACAAGACAAGGAGTACCTTCGCATGTTTTCATTTTACTGGAAAGCCTTTACTTAACATAATCTATAACGTTGAGATATCAGGCCTCTTTGCATACATCTACATGACCCAGCTATTCTGTTGTCATTGTCCGATGTCTCAGTGTGGTAGAACATCATTTCCACACAGCTCTGCCTCAACATTCTCTCTACATCTGTCTAGCTCCAACAAGATTAATGATCCCCCTACTTCCTTCAGATATATGGACCATCAGTATTTTAGGTCATGATCACGCTCTAAGTTAGTAAGCAAAATCTGATAAAAATGTGAAAATGATCCAGCAAGAGTTCCATGATCTAAAAGTGTTGCTAATTTCAGAGGAAATAGTTATCAGCTTTCTCTGCCAACCAATAAATCCGGAGAATTAGTGAACTTGACAGCAACTGATAAGACATAAGAGCATCCCAGTTTTCTATATCTGGGAGATAAATTGGATTAGTTTTTGGTCCTCTCTAACACGAAAAGCCTAATAATATAATAAAATTTCATGTTATAAACTTTCCCATAGGTCTTTTATTTCTATGACTTTTCACAATTCCATATGGGCGAATGTGTGCCTGTGCCTTGTATTCATAACACTCCAGAAAAGAACATTTTAGAGGTAATTTTTCAATTAATATGAAACTAATTATATGCATGACCTATTATAAATTTAAATAGATTTCGAAGTCTGGAGGTATGCATGGTTAACAATGAAAATAAATCCTTCATGTTCTGCCTCAATCAAATGCCAGGCTACTGAGTTAAGAGAAACAACATCCATCACAACAGTGACAGGAACCCCCAGGACAGGAACCAGAACTGGGCTCAGACTGTGTTCTGCTTACTAACAGTAGCTGTCCTTCACTGGTGTTGCCATATGGTAGACACTCTGGCCTCTTTTATTTTCGTATCCTTGTAAGACTACTATGTTGATGTCCATCTTAAGCACGGAAGAAAGAATTCCAACAACCTCTAATTACAACACTTCACCAAGTGCATACAATGACAGAATTAAAACTTAAACCCATCACTTTGAACATTTACTTCCAATTCCTGAGTTCAATTCCATTTCATTGGAGACTTTAAAATAAATGTTGAACTGCCAATGGAAAGTCTGTGAAAGGTCAGTTGTTTGCCAATTGTTTTGTTGGGGTGGATGGGGGAATGGAATCACAGGTGATAGAAAATGAGAAAGCATGTAGAGTGAAGTTTGTAAAGGAAGTGAGTATGTTGGGATGGGGCTTATACCATTTCAGAGAAGCATTGCACATCCACTATCATGCCCAGAATCACTCACTTAGAAATTTCAGGACAGGAAATAGACCAGTCTTCCTCTTATATATAAAAATATTACTATACACATTACCATGTGGCCCCATAAGTAACAAAAAGAAAATAAAAGAATGTGATACTACCTGTCCCTAAAGCCAGAAAAAGGTGGGAGTCTATGTGGAAGCGTGCCAGTAAAATTAGTTTGGGGGGAGAAGGGAACTTAGTGTTGTCCAAGCGCATTAAAAATAACAGTCATAAGAATCTTGTTCTTATGATAACTAGTGAAAGAGCACATTCACTCCAGAGAAGGGTGTATTCATGTGCACCATATTTCATGAGAATTTGCAGGTTTTCAAAGGCATAATATTGCCTAGTTGCCAGGACTTTTTCCACTTAGCCTCCTTCAGCTCTGTATTGAAAATTCTGGAAAACACTTTCACCACTTTATGGACCATATGGAGAGTTTGAGTCTTCTCCAATTTTTTTTCTGTTTGTTATTATCACCATCGGGGTGGGAGGGAGAATTACATCTCATCGGCCTAGCTGCTAGAACCAAGATTTCAGTTTGGAGGAGAGCCGATTTCTTAAAAATTAAAAAAAAGGAAAAGAAAAGAAAGAAAGTTAGCTGCTTCAAAGAGTCCTTTTGATCTGCTCATTAACACGTTTCAAATGCTCCAGTGATGTGGGCATTCTTTGCATTAGAAAATGTCAGCAGTGGAGCCTGCCGCCAGCTCGATGCAATCATATGTTCTGATAGTCAGAAAAAAAAAAAGTGGAAGAACTGTCAACATTGCACTGCTTTGGATCGCGCGCGCGCGCGCACACACACACACACACACACACACAATCAAAAAAGGATATAGTATAATGACTGTAGATAGTAGTATTTCAGATGTAATTTTTACCAGTAACTAGAAGGAAACATCTAATGGCCACAAGCCCATAGACAGTGGAGAAAATGCTCTGTTTACGGGAATTTTTAAAAAGTCCATGTGGGTCTTCCTTTCATTTTCTCTTTTCTCCTTGACAACTGCATGGATCAAGGGCAGAGCCTTTCTTCTGGAGCGCAAAGCCCTAAGTTCTCTTAGATTTGTCCTTGCAAAGTCCTTTTCCAAATTCCACAATTGGACACAGAAAATATAGCCCAGTTATCTTGTCTGTTCCTTCCCTTCCCTTCTTAGCCAGTTCAACCATGTTCAGGGAATCTTACCTTGAACAAATAAGCAAAAAGCCAGAAATGTGTGCAATAAATACAAGGTCAAATGGGACAAGGGAAGCACAGTAACAGCTATATCCTGACAGGAGTTAAAGACATTGCTGTCACAGGTCAGGACAAACCTGGTACTCTGAGTCCTAAATGATGGTGGAAAATATCACCATGGAAGCAGTACATCCAAGCATCTATCATAATGTATTTCAACGAGGCAACCAAACATAAATCATTTTAATTAATGGTGCAAGGAAGGCATATTAAAATTTAAATTACTTCTGTTTTATTGGGCATTCCCCCCCAAAATCGGGCCTCTCTGAAATTAATTCAATAAAGGTACCAGGAGCCCTCCTCAACAATGAAAATCAAGTGCAGCATAGAAGCATTATTACTATGTAAAAGGAACAGCACAGCTGTTGCTTGCTAAGAATTGTTTGACAGAGCTCTGGTTGGAAGCATCACCATGAACCTTACCTTATAAGCAAACCGGGCTTTTAAAAAAAAGGCAACTTTGAAGTTGCTTTCTAATTTAAGAATCACAACATCTTTCTGTAACGTGCAATATGCAAAAAGACACAACAAACTTGGCGGTGACTCCCTGAGGATGGAGACTTTGGCTGAGGACACCAGAGCAGCATGAGCGTCATCGGTCCCAGCGCAATTAACAATATTTGCAGCTGTGTACCCCGCTCATGGACAGCAATCCAGAAATCCTGTGTTTGCCACCTCATGAGCCTTACATCTGTAACTGTGGAGAGTGTCTGGCTACCCCAAACAAGGCGATTATGTGGCTGTCATTTCTACTGTCCCATTTATTCAAACAAATCTCATACAAACACAGTGTATCCTGTAAGCTAAACAATAATGAAAACAACTATGTTTTCTGATATCTTATTCATAACTCAACACATAAGAAGCTTTCTTTAACCTTTTGTGTCTTCCTTCTTTTAATCAAAGGCAAAAGAGAAAGAGATGCCTGTGTCCTTGTCAAGAAAAAGCAGTTGCTGTGAAGGACGTAAGAACTCTTGACAGGCAGCATCAGCCTTCAACAGGAGACAGGGTATGACATCCCATCAGGAAAACATTCCCCTGGCGGAGCAGTTCTCAAACACGGAGCAATCAACAGGTATCTAATGGTAGGGCCTGTCCATTCAGCTTCTTGTAAGAGCTCTCTTAGTAAAGGTACTACAGGATTGCACCCTCCAGGTTGCTTTTGCTTCTGTTTCTGATTCTATGTGAAAGCTAGGCACACAGAGGACACAATCTGCAGGGTTTTCAGTCATAGTCACCTCTCTCTTCCATCCCTACGAAGCGTTCCTTACAATGCATGGCAGGATAGGAAATAAAAAAGTGAACAGTCACAATGAAACTGTCTTGAGAGGCCAGTCTACAACAGGCACTTTCGACCTGACTTTGGTATCCTATGCCTTACTGTAGCACCCTGGTGCATCTACAGAACCTTTCTCATATTAACTATGCAAAATTCAAATGTGTGGGATTTTGAGTACATGAACAATACTGAACTAAATTATAGTTATAAAGTATTACATTTAAAATCTGATTATACTTCAGATTTTATTACAATTAAAAAATTTGATTCTGAGAACCACAGCCACACATTAGGCAGACTTTGGAGAATCCTGTGGAAGAGGGGGAGGAAGAATTGTTGGAGCCAGAGGGCTCAAGGACATCATAAGAAAACCCACAGAATCAACCAACCTGGGCTCATAGGGGTTCACAGAGACTGAACTGCCAACCATGGAGCCTACATGGGATTGACCTAGGTCTTCTGCACGTATTGGTATAGGAGGTCCTTCTGTTTGTGTGTTGCTTTCATTGGTTGAATAAAGATACTGCCTTGGCCTTT
>LOJH01005284.1:752-19779 GCA_001685095.1 Ellobius talpinus | reverse complement strand
GTTGCTTTCATTGGTTGAATAAAGATACTGCCTTGGCCTTTTGATAGGGCAGCCTTCAGATAGACGGGGAAGACAGAACAGAATTCTAGGAGGAAGAAAGCAGAGACAGGCAGACGCCATGAATCTCTGGCCCGAGACAGACGTAGGTTAGAATCTTTCCCAGTAAGCCACCACCTCATGGTGATATACAGATTATTAGAAATGGGTTAAACTAATATGGGAGAGTTAGCCAATAAGAGGCTAGAAATAATGGGCCAGGCAATAATTTAATTAATACAATTTCTGTGTGGTTATTTCGTGGGTTAAGCTAGCCGGGCAGCGGGACACAGCCTGCTCCTCCTCCAACTACAACATATATTGCAGTTGTATAGCTTGGTCTTCTCGTGGGGCTCCTAAGAGTAGGAGCAGGGGCTGTCTCTGGCTCTGTTACCTGCTTTTGGGACCCTTTCCTCCTACTGGGTTGCCTTTTCCAACTTTAATGGGAGAGGAGATGTCTAGTCTTCCAGCAACTTGATATACCATGGCTGGCTGGAGAGATGACTATGGGAGAGCAGCCCTTTTCTGAAGAGAAAGGAGGAGGAATGGATATGGGGTGAGAGGGAAGGGAGGTTGGGGGGGAAGGACTGAGAAGAGAGGAGGGAGGGAAACTATGATTGACCTGGGAAATAATTACCTTATCTATTTACTAATAAAAAAGGAACTGTGATTATTTGGGGCTACAAAATGTGTCTTTTCTATTTTGTATGCATTTATAAGGGACACTTCTCAGGGAAAATGAAAGAACCAGGCACCCTGGGTAACAAATCCCCTTGAGCACAATGTTTCCACAGCCAGTGGAACTTCTGTTACAAAGAGCAACAGCCCGCTCTTTGTGAAAGCTGATTGTGGGAGACACTGACAGCATGTCTCTCCGTGTTGGAGATGAGGTAGTTCAGGAAGATGCCCCAGTAAACATCTGTATGTTATTTGTTTCTTTGTTTACATCACTGGGAAGATTTTCAACAAGTAACACAATGCCTGCCTGTTTTCACAAACTTTCTGAGCTATACTAGAGGATAGATTTTAAAGAAATAATGATGCTAAATGCTCGCTTAGGTATATTTTTACTCACACATCACCAAAAAAAGTACTAATTCACACTGAGCATTTTTACCAGGATCAGTATAAACTAGTTTAGAAGTGACGCTCCTGGCTTTCATTTGTTCCTTGAGTCCTTGGATGAGGCTGGTACAGCTCACCGGGTACATCCTAGTTTCACAGAGACAGTATGAAGCTAACCATCCTGTGGCCTGCTATTCTCTGCAGGGTAAAACGCCAGTCCCTAGCTTTCAGGAGTACCAACAGCTGCACACCTTAATTTGAATGAAACCATGCTGGACACTTCTTGCAAAGAGTAGCAACCTGGAGAACCTGTCAAATGATGCTAGCAATACACATGCCTAGGATATTTCTAAGAAGTATAACCTCATTCTGTTTTCATCTCCCTCTGGGACAGTAAGTCAGTCCCATTCAGTACATGAAGTATTATGCATTACAAACCAAAACCCGGTTATTCTATTTTATTCAATTTTATTACACTTATCTATTTATTTTTGTATCATAATGTGAATAAGGAGGTCAGAGAACAACCTTTGGGAACCAGTTGTGTCTTTCCACATTGTGGGTCACTGATATTAAACCCAGATCATCATGCTTGGCGGCAAGTGCCTTCACCCCTGAGCCATCTCTCATGCCTTCTCAAAATTAATAACCCTGACCAGTCATTTCCAACTTGGGAATATCAGAATGAGTCTATAAATATAATTATTTTCTTATAGTTGCAACAGGAACAAAAAAATCTTCAAAACCCTGTGACTCAAAACAAAGAGACTCGTTTTTATTCACGTCTGAAGTCAGGAGTCTGAATTAGGTCTCATGAGGTTAAGGGTCTACTGTTGGCCAACTGCTTCCTTCTGCAGGCTGCGGTGGGACCACTCCCTGCCTTCACAGCATCTCCCCACACCAACATCCCTTGTCATAAGGTCTGCATCATTCCGGTCTGTCTCCATTGGACCACTTTCTCCCTTTCTGTGGTCCAGTTTCTCTCCTAAGAATTATGGTTATGTGTAGATCCCTTCTAAACTATTCAAGACGATCTATCGCAAGAGACTAAATCATTCAATTCTCAAAGACCCTCGAATCTCTCCACTTCCCATTCTCGGGTGAACGCAAATTTTCTAGAAGTCATAGGAGACCCTTCTGCGTGAGGGTCTTCCACACTAGGTCTCAGCTCAGCACATTTTAAAGCACACCACAAAGTAAACACACACGCATGCACGCACGCACGCACGCGCGCGCGCACACACACACACACATGCACGCACACACACCTGAAAGGTCCTTCATTAATTACATATTTTCTTTATGTTTGAAAACGTACACTCAGTCAGGCTCCTCTGAAAAATGTTCTTTATATATGGCTATTGGGTACTTAGAGACCTTCGTCTACACTTCTAGTTCACATTTCCTTGTTTCTATATTGACATACGAAATTTCATATCATATTGTAAGTATGTATGAGTCTCCAGTTCCTAATACAGTAACTGCCACCTTCTACATGATCAAAACATATCTGCCAAAGGGTAAACAAAGGGCTTTGCCTGTGCCTTACCCCAGCTTTTGAACCTCCTCTAGAACACACTTGTTCACTACCACCTAGGTGTGATTCTGAGTTCACATTCAGGGCTTGCTGCTTTCCATTCTGTGCTTCTAAGAATAAAGTGAAAGTGGCTGCCTCCATCAAACAATCTGCAGAACTAATGAGCAATCGATCGTGCTCGTTTTGAAGCTAGGGACTCTTTGTGAAATCCTATAATAACTAGAGGGACCTCTCAAAGCCTTGCATAAACATAGTTCCATGGTTTATTATCTGCAAAGCCTCAGGTTAGAATGGACCTGCTCTTACCAGCTAGGACCTCCTCCTTAATATCCAAGATTATATTCTACATTTCAGAAAACATAACAACTTCCTAAAAAGGGGTATTTCATTTTTTTCATGTGTCTTTAAGGGAGCAAGCACACACTTTCACACTTTTGCACCGTGACCAAGAGTAAATGAAATTATAAACTAATGAAGGGAGAAAATTTGCCACCGTAAAATTTAAATTAAATATGCAAGGAGCACAAATCACATTAGGGCACCTTTTTTGCTTTTTAATTTGAGACTCAAGAATGCCATCCACCTCCCCCCCAGCCATATCTAAGAAAATCAAGATTATACCAGGAAACTGTTTGAGCATAAGCTGCTGTGGCAGGACCTTGATGAGTTGAGCAGAGACAGAGAGAGTGTCATCTCTGCGGCTGTCCTAGCTAATGCTGTACTTCCTCTGTGGGCCAGCTACCCTGAGATAAAGGATGGGGAGGCTACCTCATGGCAGCAGACTGCGGTGCCTCTCATAAGGAATGGAGATGGAAAACAAAGCCCGGCCTGATATCCTGGGAAGCTGAAATCAGGTAACAAGGGGGAAGGAAGGAGGCAGTCTACTGTGTCATGTTAAACACTCCCAGGAGATGGAGAAAGTGTTGCTTCCATGAGCAACACTCTCAACACAAGTAATAGGAACACACTGAAAGATTTTTCTGGGATAATCTTTTCTATAAACTCTAGATAAAAGGGGATTAAATGAAATATGCTAATGTATATAAGCTATGCACTATCACGTAGGAGGCTGAATAATACCTCTATAAAGATGTCTGTGACTTAATTTTGGTACTGTGAATAAAGTACTTTACATGGTAAAGGGATTTTGGAGGTGTGATGACTAACAACCCTGAGATGGAAAATGATCCTGTAGGATCCAAATGGGTCCAACTGGGATATATAGGCCTGTAAACTGGCAGCCTTCCCCACTGGGATTCTGTCACAGAGATATGTACAGATGATGATCAAGGAGATACGACCCAGCGGTACTGGCTCTGGGGATGGATAAAAGAGGTCACATGGCAAGAAATAAGGGTGGTCTCTTCAAAGTGGAAATGACAAACTCTGGCCCTGAGCTTCAGAAAGGTGTGCATCCCAGTGCCTCCCCTGGCCCAGGTGAACCCAGTGAAGCCCATGTAGAGGCTGTGATAAAGTAATCATTAGATTAAAATGTGTGGAGCTTTTACAAGTCAAGCAGGTGGTAACTCGGGAGCTCAGCAACAGGGAACCCCACCCCACCACACTTTCTCTCTGGCTTTCTTCAAACAGGAAGACAGCATAAACGGAAGCTGCTCATCTGTCTCTAAAGTAAGTGTTTGACTGACAGCCTAACTTCTGCACGGGACTTACCTCTAAAACATGTTCCAGCTGGGAGGTAAAAGAACACATCATGCCAACAGATCCTTAAAAAATGCACTCCAGGCACTTTTGAAACAGCTGCCAAAGCCCACAGCTCTCATGACACCAGCAGAACCCGGCATCCATGTAGCCAAACTTTTCTTGAACTTGAGTGGAAATAACTTTCATCTCAACGGTCCCCCAAACCTCCCAACACGTCGTCTCACAAACCAGAGCTCTGAAGTGCCTCTGATGTGAGTTTTATGCTCGAGAGCGGCATACGTGTTTTCTAGAATTTACTGTATGTAAAATAATTGAAATTCAAGTTGCTAATTAAAACTGTGCTGCTGCTGGGCCACATGGCATCTGTCCACACGCTGGGCCTTACTTTGTACCTTACTGCTTTAGAACATGAACAAGAGCAGAGTTGAAAGTTCTTACCACTTTACAGCAAAGGGGCCAAAACCACCACATCAAGGCGATACCCAAGAGCAGCAACAACACCAAAATCACTATGATGGCTGCGATCCCATTAGACTGTGGAAGGAAAAATAAGCAAACAAAAAAAAGAGTAAAGTTTAAGGTCAAATACCACATGTTATTTATTCTTTTAAGGAAGTACACACTAGGCAGGAAAAAATGAGCACAAAAGGCAAAATGATTTTAGAGTCCTTTAAATTTTACTAATTCCTTTTTATTTCACTTAATGTATACATGCTATGTTAAGATGGTCAATAATGCAATGTCTTCCCACGTGCTACAGATGGATTAAAATCAGTGGTAAAAGAATGTGAGAACCACAACTTTTGAGGATTAAACAAATGGTGCCTTAGGGACTTTTGTGCTTAGGCAACAATTATGTTGGTTCAAGCTCAATTTCTTCCAGGCAGAATTTCCCCAGGTTTTATGACAATACAACAGCAATTACTTTACACACTCGGAGGGTGAAGAAGAGACAAAGCACGGGTCAGTAAGAAAAAGACAACGGCTCTTTCTATGTATGCCTGGATGGAAATGCAGCCTGATGAGTCCTTGCTTCTGGTGACTTCTGGTCATGATTCACATGTGACTCAGGCAAGACCTTCACTGTCTGACTGCAAAGCTCCTCCATCCTTTAGGCACCTGCTCTGGGCTCTGCCTGCAACCTTCACTGTAATGACCTCTGGTCCATCCCCTCAGGCTAAGTCCTTCCAGTAGGAACCCCGCCTAGGATTCCATTGCTACGAAGTAGACTGGAAGACAAATTTAGACAGAATTTCTGTAGATTTTAATTGTAGCCCTTTTACAATGGAATTAATTATGAGCTTTGGGAAATTTAATTCGATTTTTCTATCATAATGTATGTCTCCTGGGAAATCAAAGTCCATTTCCAATCAGCTTACCACTTGACACTCCTTGCTCAATGTTTACAAACTATGTACCAAGAAAATGAACTCGAAATCAGTAAGACCCCACATGGCACACATAACAAAAGGAACATAGACACTTTCACTTTTTCAGTGATTTTAGAGGAAACTAGTGCCTCTGCCAAAGCCCAGCTACTCTGGATTCCCAGGGAAACTGTTTCAGCTGGTTGTCTTTGCAGATTTTGTTTGTTTTAAAAGAGAAAGAGCACAGAGAAGAAAAATAAAGAGAAAAAATTCTTTATAGAGATTTTAGACCAACATCTAAATACCGTCTTCTTAAAGCTACCCAGAAGACAATCAGAGTGTAGATCAGGAAAATACAGGAAGCTCATCCTCCTTCCTCATAAGATGTACACACAGAAACGAATCATGCCACCCCCACAGGCACAGTTACAATTAAGTACAAAATCAGGCAAATAGGAACAACCAGGAAAAGCATGTCCCAGAAGTATACTGGGAAACTATAGCATATACCCAGAGAAACAAAAGTCACTGCCCTGTCTTGTTGAGATAATCCCCACTCCCACCTAGGCCCAGTAGCTCCCAAAAAGACCCTGCATGACTGTGCTCTTCAGTGTCACAGAGAGCTCTGTGAGCATCTGATTCCCTGTTAGCATTTACACTATTTCCACAAAAGAGGAAATGCAACTAGAAGCCCTGAACCTGCCAGAACTGACCGGCTAGTTTGCTATTTCTATGCATGTGCAATGAGCAAGAAACTCACAGACCTGTGCCGGCTATTGGAATATTACATAGATGGGCACTTAAAATCCTTCATTTTCCCCCTCAAAATTAACTGCCTCTATTAGTAAGAGTGACACAATTCCCCACGAGGGAAATAGATGATTACTGTGATGGTCCTGGCATCATAACTGATCCCAAAGACTGTTCAAAACTTCAAACTAGAGTACATATGTTCTGAAGAACTGGGAAGCTCATTCTCCTCTGTTTCAAGGAAGCATGAGAGGAAGCAACGATTTAACGCTTCCCGACCTTGCTCTGTCTGTCTGTCCTCATCGCAGACACTAGCTCAGTTCATTGTATAGGATTCCCAGCTTTCCTGTTTCCTTTGTTGTTCTCAGAGCATAGAGCGGTCAGTGAGGAAAAGGAAATCATTTCATTGTTCACATAACTTCCTAAACAGAGTAAGGAGAAGCCAAGCATGGAAACCACAGTCCTAGGACAGACAGCATGGTGCAGACCTAGAAGCCAGACGAGCAAGAGGATGAAGCCAGGTCTAGTTAGTTACTCGTAGGTCTGAGTCATGATCATAAAACCAAAAGTTTCTCTCACTTTTACTCAGACATGCTCTCCTTAATCAGACCTCCAGATGAAAACTCCTCATAAATATTCAACATGAATGCCATTTTTCTTAAATTCAATATATATGACAGAAATCTAAAAATATTCTTCCATTCATCTAAACTATACTTGATGAGCCACTACTGTATACTGGACTATATGGGTGCCAAGGCCACACATCAGCCACGTCCTCGAGTAGCCCGTGGGTGACAGAGAGGAAGCTTTAACAGATACTGACAAAGGTGAGGAATGAGGAAGGAAACCCAACAGAAGCATGACAAATCTGGCAGGCAGTCCTTGAGAAAGGTAAAAGGGGGGAGGTGTGTAGGCAAAATGAACAGCCTTTCAAAGGAGAGAAGCCACCGCAGCTGGAGCATAGAGTCACCCACATAGAAGGGGTGACACTTAAGGAGACTCGAGAAGCCAAAGGAGACCTCTGAGAAGCTTAGTTCAGGTCCGGCAAAAATGATGTGGAATTTGTGTTGCTGATGACTCCCTAAATCACCTTGCCAAACACTAAGACTTGCATAGTCGGGGCCTGCCATAGCATGGCTGCCACTGAGGGATCATTGCCCCCTGTCCTTTAACAGGGAGCTCCTCATATTCCACCTGAAAACTATTCCTCCTTCTGGCTCCTCAAGGATAAAAGAAAAGGAACTATTTGAAATATTCTAGATCTCTTTCTTTCTCTCACAAATTACAGTTAAGCTTGTTAGGCAGATTAAGGCCCTAGCTTTAAAGTAATATTGAAATTTAGCCTCTTCTTAATCATCTGCATCACTGCCACCCCCCCCAAAGGGACTACTTCCTTTCCATGCTTCTTAGATTACAGAGGTGCTAACAGGATTGGGTGCCATTATTTTTGGTTTCGGCCATTTTCACATAGTGGGCCAGAGGGTGCCTGTTAAGCATTAAGTGGATGCCACTGTTCAAACTTCTTCCTCTAACTGGAAAGAAAATCTCAAGTCCTTACAGTAGCTCACTCAGTTTCAATCATCCGGCACCCTGCCCACCACTGTTTCTTCCGCACCAAGACCCCAATTTTCCCGGCCTGTCTCCACTCCCTTTAGGAATTGTCCCACCTCAGGCTCTGCCCTGTGCCACCCATCTACACAGAA
This sequence comes from Ellobius talpinus, assembly GCA_001685095.1. Taxonomy (NCBI): domain Eukaryota; kingdom Metazoa; phylum Chordata; class Mammalia; order Rodentia; family Cricetidae; genus Ellobius; species Ellobius talpinus. Next base: position 11,656 of record LOJH01005284.1, on the reverse strand, counting down.
CCTTCTTATTACACATGGTCTTGAGAAGTCACTCCTTTATATCCCAGGCTTTGACTCAGATGTCACCTCAGTGAGAATCATCTCGACCCCTATTTAAGGTTTAATATTTCCACTTCTAACTGATGCCCACATCTGGCATGCCCAATATTCTTTTTTTTTACATTTTCTTCTTCAACAACCTCCAGTAATATAACTCTCCTGAGAACTCACCTGGCTCAGATGAAGTGGCCTTACAGATCTGTAAGCCCCAGGTGAGTCATCTGGCCTAAGAGTCCCTGCACATGGAGCCAGTTCTTGGCGATAAGACAGAAACAAAGACCTGTCTTCCTGCCTACCAGGAAGAAAGATTTCTTAAGTGGCAGGGAGGGACAAAGAAGGGGAAGAGTGGCAGGGAGGGACAAAGAAGGGGAAGAAGCAGTCCCTTGCCTTGAGGGAAAGGAGAGCTTGAGCAAGCAGGATAGTCAAGATGGAGGAAGGACAGAGAAGGAGAGAAAGGAAATAGCTATCTGATGGATGGAGCCATTATGGGGCTAGGAAGAAACCTGGCACTAGAGAACTCCCCAGGAATCTACAAAAAAAAAAAAAGAAAAAGACCTTAGCTAAGGCCCCAAGCAATTGTGGAGAGGGTACCTGAACTGGCCTTGCCCTGTAGTCAGACTGATGACATCTTAAATGTCACCATAGAACCTTCATCCAGCAACTGACGGAAGCAGATGCAGAGATATACAGTGGAGCACTGGGCTGAGCTTGCAAAGTCCAATTGAAGAGAGGGAAGAGAGATAATACAGGCATAGGGGTCAAGACCATGATGGGGACACCCACTGAAACAGCTCACCTGAGCTAATGGGANTGTAGTCAGACTGATGACATCTTAAATGTCACCATAGAACCTTCATCCAGCAACTGACGGAAGCAGATGCAGAGATATACAGTGGAGCACTGGGCTGAGCTTGCAAAGTCCAATTGAAGAGAGGGAAGAGAGATAATACAGGCATAGGGGTCAAGACCATGATGGGGACACCCACTGAAACAGCTCACCTGAGCTAATGGGAGCCCACGGACTCTGACCTGACAGCAGGAGAGCCAGCATGGGACCAAACTAGGTCCTCTGAATGTGGGTGACAGTTGTATGGCTGGGGGCAGACTGTGGGGCCACTAAGAGTGGGACCAGGATTTATTCCTAGTGCTTGTACTGGCTTTTTGGAGCCCATTCTCTTTTGATAGATACCTTGCTCAGCCTGGATATATGGGGGGGGGAGGCTTGGTCCTGCCTTGGGGCAAAGCTCTAGACTTTGGTGACTTCCCAGGGGAAGCCTTGCCCTCTCTGAGGAGTGAATGGGGGGTGGAGGGAGTGGAAGGAGGGGAGAGAGGGGGAACTGGAATTGATATATAAAATGAGAAGAAATGGTTTTATAAAACAGTAATTAATTGATTAATTAAAAAAGAAGGGGAAGAAGGATGTAGAAAGTGACATTTCAGGGAGCTAAACCCTAAGTAAACTAACTACACAACACAAATATTTGTAACCTCCATCAGCCACATCCCGGGAGACCAGAAAACCAAAAATTACAACATCTGCAAAGTCTATTAGTTGCAAAAAAACAAGAAAACAAAACAAAAACCCTATTTACAAAACAGAAAGAAATGTTAATTAAAATTATCCAGAGAGGTCAAAGGGCTGAAAAGCCCATGTGGATGCTTATTTTTCCCTACAACAATGTCATACAGTGAAAAACAGATATTTCTGCAGAGGCAGTATTTTGTGTCTCCTGGATTAATAGATAAAACTGCATTAAAAACCATGATATGAGACAATATTAAGCTTGCTATTTTGGTCTTTTAGAGAAAAAAAGAGGGTTTCTTGGTTTTTCTTTATTTGCGTGTGTGTGTGTGTGTGTGTGTGTGTGTGTGTGTGTGTGCCTGTTCATATAAAATAATAGCCATATAGGAAATCTATTTTAGAGCATCCTGTTTTCATGTTCAACAGTCTAATATCAAAACTTTCTCTCAATATACAAAATTAACTACAGCAAAAGAAAAGCCTGTCTCTAAAGTACTGTATTTTAGATGATGCGAATAAGCCTCAACTGAAACACAGTTTCAAAGTCAGCTGTTACCAAACCCTCAGAAGCAGATTTCTCCCTTACATCACAAAGCACACACAGCATCTCTGTGGACAAAATGATGATGTCACCTATTAAGGCGCACTAATAATTTCAAAACCTGATCAGCCTCTTAGATACTAAATTCTAATCTTCCTAATAAAAAAAATTCCATATTTAATCTCCTAAAAAGAATGTGTCATTTCTATTCTCTTACCTTATGTTGACCTAAAGTATGGCTTTGGGGGATTTGAGAAATATTGAAATCTAATGTATAGCACTTAGAACCTTTAAAAAAAAGATCAAAACAGAAAAACTTAAATTCTACGCAAATGTGTCCTTGTCGTATGGTTGCTCTTGGTTTGTGCCTTCCACAAACAGTAGTGAGACTCTCTTGGCTATTATCCCATGATAAACGTCTTTTTTAAGGCAATTGGCTTTGTACTCACACATTCTGTAGCTGTGACTGTTAAGGATCTTGAGATGGCAGACTTCCCATCATTAAAGCTGATGGAAACTTCAAGAGTTCTACAAAAAAGATCGAAGAAGCAATCATTAAAAGTCAACTAGGTGATGTTGACTACTTAATCCTTACCACAGCTCTTTAAAGCAATCAGTACATTTTCACAGTTTTACAGCTGGGGTCCAGGAAACTAAATGCTAATTGCTTTAGTAAAAAGTATTGAATCTTGGCTTCTACCTGATTATGAACCCTTTCCATCACACCACTGAAGTCATGGTGCCTTCCCTCAACATGATAACTTGGCTCAGATCCACACAGGGATAGGAACACAGAGAAAGACAATCCTGCTAAAGTCAAGTTAAGATCTTATTCATAACTCATAAATACAACACTCTTATTAAGACTGTCTTATAGCATGCCCACTTCAAGAAAAAAAAACTCTTTAAGAAGAAAAAAGTTTAGTTAAAACCAGAAAAGAAGGAAACTTTTGAATTTAACTGAATTTTTGCACTATTTCAAAATAGAATGCCAAATGGCCTATTTTGTTTTAAGTTAAACCAAATTCCTTATTCTGCAGAACTTGGTGTTTCATTTTGTCTTCATGACTAAGCATAACAGAATCCAAAACAAGCTTTCCTAATTCCTAGTTCTCATACGCGGATGTGTGCAGTCATATGACAGGGCAGACATAGTTCTCTTTGGGGAGAAGATAAATTTTATTTATACTAATATATTCTTGTCAGAATAATCTCATTCCTTCCACTTTAAGAAGTCAGTAGCAACCGGCTGGAGTTGTTTGTGATTCAGCACTTAAGAGTCCAGCAGAAACATTTACAATTTTAGTGCCTACTGAAGTGAAATTAAAAACCACAACATAAAATTTGAAAATTAAGATCACACGTTCCTGCAGAAGAAACACACGCTGAGAACTTAGTTACACAAAATGACAGTGTATGCACAAACAACATTCTAGTATAACATGACCAGTGGTGAGTTAAACTGAAACAAGTCTACACAGATATGAAAACCTATCAGAAGCTTCTTTTTATATATGGTCTTCACAGAAACAATAAAATGCACGTATTGGTAGCAAGATCCAGACAGTACAGTCGGTAACAGCACTAGTAAATTGAGTTCTTTCTATTGGCCAGAAACATTAATTCATCCATTTAATTCTCACAGTAGGCCACTGGCACTACCTCCATTCTGCAAGTCAAAAAACTGAAGTTTCAAAAGGTACCCCACCAGAAGGTCAGACCGGTCTGACTTTGTGATCCAGGAACTTTCACCTCGCTACCATACCCTCTTAGTCTTCCACATATATTTTTGAGACTTATATTTAAATTTATCTCATACACATTAGGCAAGGATTACTTATCCAGATTGTTCTATAATCATTTTTTGTGGTTAACTACAGCACATTTTTCTAAAACAAGATATTTATTCTTGAATATATATTTTTGAATATTTATAATTTTGGGAAAAGAATTTCAAAAGTGTTGTAAACATGAAAAACACAGTTGCTTCTGCTTTTGAATTCTGTTGTTCCTTTAGAGAGAGTCCTTAAATTCCTGGTATGGTATGGCATTGTGATGAACCCAATGATTGCCCCAAGAACAAAGGTAGCTAAAGGCCACCCTCCACCCTAAAGTCAATACTTGGAGTTTTGTTTGTTCTAAGACTACAATGTATATAGTAAATGTTTTCAGTCACATTTTATGTCCTTTCTCTTAATTCAATGCATTGCTTACTCCTAGCCCTATGTAACTCCTACTTCCGGTTAGAATGCTTCTAATAATGGAGTACAGATTCTCAGTTATGAGATCTAATGATGGGCTGAAACATATTAAATAAATACTGTTTACTTAATTCCAGAAATAAAAAGCAATGGGATAGTTCATCTTTATTTGGTGAAATGTGAACACAACTCTCAAAAGCATGCATATTTATGGCACATGTTGGGCAATCTAAAGTCAATTTTGGACATATGTCAATCTAGTACTAATATTCCATTCCCTGGCCTGCAAAACTATGAAAGTGATACCTATGCCAGAGTTGTTCCAGGGAGGACACTTCACAAACACATAGATGTCCCTCTTAATGTGTGAAACTCAGGAGCTATATGAAGTTTTGTTATAGCCAATGATTTATTAAAAGGACTTCCAGAATATCACGGTTGTTACAATCTTATAACAACCATTCTAAAAAAAAAACAAAAACACTTGTATACAGAATATAGAATATATAACCAGGGTTAGGCATGCATGCAAGATATTTGCCTAAAGAATTACTATTCTACTGACACAAAAATATAGGCAGAGAAATTGTTCAAACTTTCCTAATTCATGTAGACTTGTGTAAAGAAAGATTGCAGTCCTATTTCCTGTTATAATACATCTTATTAAACCCAACATTGTAGCTTTGCTGAGCTGTATTTGTATATCCACACACATACATGGATATATTAAAATCATACTTTAAATTGTTTGATCCATGTTTGCTAATATCAATCACTCATTCCTTTACTAGTTAAAACAACAAAGACCATTAAATTGACTAAGATATCACTAATAATTGCTATAAAAGAAGCACAGCCAAACTCGGATTTGTTTAATATGACTGTAATAACAAAACCAGTCCCAATGTCACCGAATGGAAGATACACAAGAATTCACAATGGAGTGTGACCGGTATTATATGAAATAGTTATGAGCACAGATGTTCCATAGGACCATGGAGGAGAACAGATAATTCATTCTTGGAATGAACAAAATGACAAAGGTTTCCTGAAGAGAGTCACATATAAGACATAACCTGAAGAATGATCAGGAGTTCAAAAGTAAGATAAAGAATTGAATCCTTGTAGATGAAGAACCTGACAGGCTGAAAGGCGAGAGAGGTAGTGGACCATCCAAGAAACAATTGTATTCACTAGCAATACAGTACTAGAGAGTGCGCAGGCAGCTGTGGAAGGAAAATAATAATGCCAGGGTTAGCTGTTCAGTTTCCAGAATTCTAGCTCCAGGAATCTGGAAATAGTCTGAAAAGGTAATGAGCATCTTAAAAACATGGTGATAATTGTGTTTTACAAATGCCATTCTTGTTGATATTACTAAGTATAAGGCATGCATCTGAAGAATGTATTTCTAGAGTAGAAAGACCAATTACAACAGTCCGAGTCTGTTTCAAATGAAATCCAAAGGGAAACTGAGCTAAAATGGTGGCAACACAGACTTATAAAAATGAGAAAATGAGAGCTCTTAAGCCATAGTTAAAAGGTCACAGATATTCACAGGATGTAGGAAGCAAGGAAGAAAGAAAGAAGATGATTTTGGTGTTCCTCTGTTACAAGTTGGTTACAAGGTCTTGTGTAGGGAACACAGGAGAAGGACCAAACTTGAGCTCTTTGTAGCCTCCAAGTTTAAGGTACCTACAAAAAGTCAGGTGGACATTGTAAGTGGATTATGGGAAATAGAACTACAGGGGAAGGTGGGATCTTGCCTGGATATTTGGAGCTGGTCAGCGAGAAAGGAAGCCTTTGAGAAAATGATTTTATAGGTCAGAAATACAGCCAGGATGAGAAATGACAGTTAAGAGCCTCAAGGAACAGCAGGACCCTGGGGTAAGATCTGAAGAGAGATGGAAAACATGAAGGCCTGGGAGTGTGGAGACAATGCAGACGATGCAGGAACACAAGGCTGAAACATGAAGTCCAAAGAGCGTGGAGACAGTCTAGGAGTGCCCATAATGCAGATGATGCAGGAACGCAAGCCTGAAAACACAATGTGCTCGACTCTTGGCCATAAACGGAACTAGAGCTTAATAGTTCTTCTAGACTTCCTAAAGTGCTATTGGCATCACCCTTGAAACAGTGTTTCAAATGTAAAAAAAACAAAAGAAACTTTTACAATGTATCACAAAACAAAGATTTTTTTAAAGTATATTTTCATGACCCCTAGCACTTAATGAATGGCTAATGAAGCTAAATTTAAGCACACTAAATTCTTCTGCAAGAGAAATTCCTAAATCGTCTTCTGGCATACTATGGACTAAATAAAACCAATTCATCCTCCCAGTCACAGTGCTTTAACACAGCCGCAGATACATGAGTGTTCCCAAACAGGAGGAGAAGAGGACTCAGCGCTACATGTCAAAGCCACTCCGATCTGAGAAGTGTCACATGTCATGAAACAGGGTTAACATGCCAATCCACAGAAACCTACTTGAAATGCATGGACTTGCTCCCAACTTCATATATAAATATATATTCTGTAAAAGATTTCTATTAAAGATCCATTAAAGAGAATTTTTAAAATGTAAATGAAACTGTTAAAGGCAATTGCTAGAAGCACTAAATAATTTATTTCCAATTTGCACATACTGAAAATTAAACTGTCAACAACTCAAAAAGTGATTAGAATTGTGGTAACTTTGGATATCTGAAAGCAAGCACTACTATCTAATACTCTGCAGAGTGTTCCTTGAGGTTAAGCTTTATGAATGATAAAGGTTTTAATTTGAAAGAGAGGTTTCAGATCTGTGAGTAGTTCAAAGAAGCCACTTTTATTTGTGGGTACAGAGGTAAATGAATGGTCTATCTAAATGTGTTATTTAAAGATATTAAAGGAATTCTTAGTTAAATAATTTCTTTCTATGCTATCATGACATATGTATATCACCAAAACAAAAACTACAGCCAGCAAGATTGACAGCTTTCAGGAGAAGTCAGGGCATAGTCAGAGCTCTACGGAAATCCTATCGAACGGCTCTGTCAATGCCTCTAGTATTGCACTAGCAACAACTTCCTTTTAATAAGTTGGTGAATTTTAGAAAAATACAAAAAATTGGAAAATAATAACCCCCTACTTTAAGTCTTTTCATAGAAGCTACACCTGCAGACTTAAGAGATATCACATTCATCATCTTCTAGCTGTGAGCACACTCACTAAGTCATTCTAGGTTGTGCAAAGATCTGCCTTACAACATAGTAAAATGTGATTCTCTTTGGATGCTGTTCTTTCTTTCTTCTTAGTCCGAAACAAGAAAGAGTGAGTTAGACCCTTCCTGTGACAGCTCTTCTGATGCTTGGTGAAGCCACATGTTCATCACATGGGATGAAGCCACATGTCCATCACACAGGAGTCACGCCTTTTCTCAGTCTTGGAAGCATTTGATTTAACAGTCCCACATTTGGCAACATCTTGTTGGCCAGCCATACACATGTTCAAAATAAACATTGTTCCTCTTAAATGACAGGGTCTATAACCATTTCAGATGCTTGGGAAAGAGACACAATGCTGACTAAGAGAATATGACATGCTGCTTGGTATAATCAGAAAACAGTATTTTAAAAAAATGCTGTGTGTTTTATGCTGGGAGAGGGTTAGAGGAACAAAGCAGGTCCTCAACTTTCACTTATTTCATTAAGATTCTCGTGGTTATAATCCAAATAAAGGCACAACCGATGGCCTGGTATCTAGGATTGCAAATTAAATTATCAAGTCTCATTCCTTACAAGAAAGAACAGATTGAATCAATAATGTTTGTATCACCTGCTGCCAACACAAAGGATCTAGGGACTGCACAGATATGGATGTACACACACATATGTGGGTATGTTTCTGCAAAAGAAAGAAAAGCTTGGCAAAAAGCAAAACTCAGCCAACGAAGAAAAAAATAAATGGAATTAGTCAATTGGATGCCAGACAAAGTAAATTAGACTCACTACTGAAAAATAACAATGTTCAGGAAAAATATTTTTAATCAGTTACCAAATCTAGCTCTCATTCCAAGTCACCCTCACCGAACACTGCAGATTTCTCATATCAGGTTCTTGAAATGACCCATATCCACCACCTCTAACTCCACCTACTCTGTTGGTGGTTTCCCACGCTGCCTTTAAAAAGAACTAATGCTATCACTTTCGTCTGGTTTAGATATTTATTTCCCATTTGCCAGAAGATTCTGGCCGATGTTTCTGAAAGCACATTTAACTATACCATATGCCTCCTTAAGTCGTCTCTATCAAGCAAGCTGTAAATTGAGGCTCTGCTCTGCTCCGTTCTGTTTTTCTTTCTTCACAATGTGTTCATGTATGTTTACCTGAGTTTTCTCTGTTCTTTTTGTCAAATTACAGGTTTGCGATCTCAAACACTCGAGAGCAGCTGAGCTATTGTCATTGTCTCACAGAGCAAGGGTCAGAGAACTAGCTCTGTCTTGCAAATGTGTGCCATGACTACCTGGCATACCTGGAGACTGCTACCCTGGAATGGAGACCAATCAAAGAACTCGCAGGAGGCCATTCTATTTAAACTCAAAGGAGGCGGCTTGCTACAAATGAGCAACTGACACAAATAAACTAAATAATCTACCAAAATTTTTGCTAAGACGATTTTCGTAAGTAGACAAAGTTGTGAAAGGAAACGCTGTCCAATGAGAAGAGTAGGAAAAGCCCAGCTACTTCCACTCTTATTTTCTTTCCCAAAGCCCACTCATTTGTTCATCTTAACCAAAAATCTGTATCAAGTAAATTTAGTAGACTTTGATCTCTTTCAAAGCTCCACTCTAGGTCTGCTTAGTTCCTCGTAGACAGGACCTGCACTGATAGTTTTTTTAATGTCTTTGTTTTGAAACTTGTTTATTAATTAAATTTGCTAGTTTACAGCTTCATCCTTATATATAATGCATCCTGATGGTGCCCATCCCAACTCCCCCCCACCTCAGCCCTACAAATCCCTTTGTAACATTTGTTACCTCAAAACATCAGTACTTGAATATAAGACATCTCAGCTATTCTAATGTAAGTGCTTAATCCTGCCTCCCAGTAAACATCCACCTTAGCCCTCATTTAAATCAAAATCCACAAGCACCTTCAAAAAATTCAACGGGAAGATGAGAGAAGAACTAATAGAGCCGACTAATGAGCAGAGGCATGTGTCTCTGGACCAGCTCTGAGACCATGCATCTGGTGAAGGACTCCTTCACCAGAGCATTAATTATTTAGGTGAGAGAACAGGGGGACCTATCACCACATCTGTCACCTTCACAGTGAAGCCTTCCTTCACTCACAGGCCAGATGTGTTTATTTGAAACACAGACTAACTAGCTATGTAATGGGATTGAATCCTTAGCCAAGAGGCAATTAGGCAAACATATTAAGCATCAGTCACCTTGCAAGGCTATACTGTTTCAGTTTTGCTGGTTTTGATTCAATCTCAGAAGAACTGGTAACCTACAGAAAGTATCTGAAGAGAAGTCAAGGCAAAGGAAACAGTCTAAATTGTGTGCAACTTACTAAGCAGAGCAAATGGTGATGCCTCCCAGAACCGGGAACAATCACAATGTTCCCGAAAAGTGCCTCCATGATTAACTAGAATCTGATGCCAAAATAAAATAAAATGGTACAAAAGCAATTCTTTCAGACGGATCTCCATCCCCGAACATTCTGTACCTATAAGTAAAACACTAATAGCAAAAACTAAATAAATGGTGGCTTTTCACACCCAATATTTATCATTATGTATGTAATTTTTAAAACTCGTGCGTCTGAAGTATTTATCCTATCTGCAAAGCATGAAAGGATGTCAGTAGTGGCTACAGTACAATATTCAAGGAGAGACAAAAAATACTTAGGCCTAGGAGCCTGCTGCAAGTTTGATCCCTGAGAACCACATGAGGGAAGGAAAGCTAAAAGCTGTTCTGTGACTTCCCCATATACCATGGCAGGTGCACAGGACTGGCCTGCATGGCACACCCACACATACAGCGATAAGCAAAAGTCAAAGTATCTTTTTGAAAGTTTAACTAATGCCTGGCATATTTTAAATGTATCTATAAATATTAATTGCATGCCATTTCATTTTATAGTTATATGAAAGAATAATTGAACTGTCCTCTTTAGTCATTCACTTATTTAAAAGTTTCATAAGTTTCTGTCTTTGTCAATGGCACTTAATGCTAAAATAAAATTCTGACCATTTTTTTTAAAATCCCTGTTCCTCCATGAGAAATCAAATGACCTCTTTTAACTCTTTATCTTTATTGGTAAACAAAACTATCTGAGAAAAATGTAATCACCTTTCACCCATCAAATGCTTAGTGAATTAACACTAAAATTTACTAATTATTAATAATTAAATTGCTGTGGGAAAATGGTCTGTACCATTTTAAATAAATGCTGATTGGCCAGTAGCCAGGCAGGAAGTAGAAGTGGGGTGACCAGGCAGGAAGTAGAAGTGGGGCAACGAGAATTCTGGGAAGAGGGAAGTTTCAGTCTGCAGTTGTCGCCCAGACAAAGAGGAAGCCAGACACAGAGCAAGCAAGATGTGACTGCCTCACTG
>LOJH01005283.1:36529-59965 GCA_001685095.1 Ellobius talpinus | reverse complement strand
ATTTAAGAACAAAGAAAGGCTCCATAGGCTGCAGCCATTTTAACATATGTACATCATGCTTAAAACTTTTGAGCAACCCCAGTTAACCAAAACCACACACTGCATTGCCCTTGATTCATGAGGAGTGATAGAAGGTTTCTAAGAAACGACTTCTGAGCCTATTGACTACAGATCTGGCCTGGAATTGTGCCTATACCAGAGTTCACTCTTTTTCTTTATACTGGAGCAAGTCATTCACAAGTTTGGCTCCTCTGTAGCTGGAGAAATCTGTTATCCAATGATGAATCTCTTACTATATAAATACTAATGAGTGTTTTAAACAATAGTAATACATTTATGAATGTGTGTGTGTGTGTGTGTTAAGACAGTAAAATAAACTTCAGGCAACATAGCATGTAGAAGGGACACCAGTCCAAGGTTGATAATAAGCTTTTCATCTTTGTCCCTGAATCGTGACAATATGATAATTGAATTAACACATAATCTTAGGTGACCAAATGTAGGGCCTTCATGAACACGCACCTCAAATGTAATGACCTCTCCTGACCCATCTTCTCTCCTCCTACCTGTCCATGTCCCTGTTTTCAGAAATGCAACCTATACATAGTTACTGCGTATCACTCATCTATTTGTTAGCTACAGAAGTAAAGCCATGTGCCTTTCTGTTTTGCCTCTTAAGAAGTCTCTTATACAGTATTTAAGACATAGTGCCAGATAAATTAAAATACAGGGGGAAATGTACAGTCATCTTTAACATTGAAAAACAAAACAAAGTTTCACATCTCCGCCAACGGAGGTTTCTTATATTTTCTTATAGTGTGTCTATGTAAGTTTGGAGAAACAAACCATGCATTGTGATGGGTGTCTCCTCCACTCCACTGTAGGCTCTGAAGCCCAAGATCCTGCAGTCTCAAGTGCTGACATCCCTGGCAGCCCCTATAGGGAATAAATAAAGCCAGCAAAACAGCAGTGAATAGCCATAGAACTCAGAGGCTGTCTATACCTGAGCCACCCATCAATTTGCTAAGTCACTTTTAGACCCTTCAGAAAGCCAGTGTGTCTGGAACCATAACCATGACCTGGAAGATTAACTTGATGAAGCAATATCTTGGGCTGGATTAGCCTCAATCCCCCTTCTATTCCAGCGGTTGCCATGAGTGTAAGTCATTAGGTATTGAAGTTGTCTGACAATGCCTTTGTTATGCTATAAGGCGTTATCTCAGTGGGAGGATGAGAAATGAGCACAAAACTAAGCTTTGGGCAAGTGCTTCAGTCCGGGGCACCATGGTGATTTCAGGATGTCACTGGGCTCTGTAATCTCCAAATCCTGGTGGGTAGACAGCAAATTTATTGAGAACCCACTGAGAAGTTCGGGTGCTATCCAACATCAAAATAAATGAAAAGCTTTATTACTCTCACTTTGTATACCATGTGTCCAGTCCACTTCTTTTTCATTTGAACGTGTACAATAATGTCCATGAAATCACATTATAAAAAATGTGTCTAGGCCAATATTTGGATGGTCATTCCTACCAAGGGCAGCATTTATCTTTTACTTCTGTATGGCAAACCATCTCTGATCATTATTTATCCTATGCAAATGTCATATGGCTAATAAGAAGCAAGAGGGTGTTCAGATTTGTGGTGCCCTTAGAGAAACTACTGAACTACTGAAGCATACATCCATCTTCTGAGGTGCATGCATTTCCACAAGGCCACCTCAAACAAAATAATTGAGTATAACTTTGTGGAGGCTGCAAAAAGGCAAGATCCTGTGATAGAGAGATTACAAATTGCTTTTTGTGGCTTTCTTGTAATACACACCAGCCTCTTGCTATGGATGCTTAAAACAGCCATACCTCATTAGCATCTGCCCACCTTAATTTAACATTTGTTTATTTAAAGCCTACACTGGCTCTGTTGTTATCAAGGCTGAAGAGGGTATGCAGCTATGGAAAAGATACTCCTCAGATGCAAGTAAGTAACACCCTGTACCACTTACGAAGAATAAAATGATTATACTTCAAGAAGAGATGCCCTGTACAGGTTGGAGAGATGGTTCAGAGGTTAAGAGCGCTTCCTATTTTTGTAGAGTACCAGGGTTACTGTGTTCCTAGCACCCACATGGTGGCTTATAGCTGTTCTTGATTCCAGTTCCAGGGATCCAGAATCCTCTTTTGGCCTTCACAAGCACTGCACACATACTATGCACATACATGCATGCAAGTAAAGCACTCATAAAATAAGTATAAGTGCCTTAGTTAGGGTTTCTATTGCTGTGAAGAGACACCATGATCACGCAACTCTTATGGGGAAAACATCTAATTGGTGCTGGCTTACAGTTTTAGAGGTTAAGTCCATTATCATCATGGCAGGAAACATGGCCACATGCAGGCAGACATGGTGCTGGAGAGGTAGCTGAGAGTTCTACATTTGGATCAGCAGGCATCAGGAAGAGAGAATGACAATGGGCCTGGCTGGAGCATTTGAAACTTTAAGCACTAAGCTCCAGTAACTTGCTTCCTCCAACAAGGCCACACCCACTCCAGCAAGGCCATACCCCCTAATAGTGCAACTCTCTATGGACCTATGGGGCCACTTTGATTCAAACCATCATGATGTGGGATTCTCCTCTGTATGCTGTGAATACCTTTGGTTAATAAAGAAACTGGCTTGGTCTGAGAGGGCAGAGCAGAGCTAGGTGGGAAAAAATAAACTGAATGCTGGGAGGAAGAAAGTGAAGTCAAGAGAGAAGCCATGTAGCCCTGCTGGAGGCAAACACCAGAACTTTGCCTGGTAAGCCACAGCCTCATGGTGATACACAAGTTAATGGAGATGGCTTAGTTTAAGATATGTTAGCCAAAAATACTCTTAAGCTATTTGCCAAACGGTATTGCAAATAATATGGTTCCTATGTGGTTATCTCAGGACTGAGCAACTGAGAACTAACTAGCAGCCTCCTACAACACCATCACATTCCACTCCTTAGCCCCCACAGGCTTATAGCCTTTGCCTACTGCAAATGTGCTTTCAGACAACTTTCAAAAGTTTCCATAGTCTATCACACTATCAACAATGTTTAAAAGTCCCATGTTCAAAGTCTCTTCTGAGATTCATGCCATCTCTTAACTGTAAACCCCTGTAAAAGAAAAATCAAAAAACAGATCACATACTTCCAACATTACCATTCAAAAATGGAGGAAAGGAAACATAAAGAGGAAATGCTGGATCAAAGCAAGACCAAAAACCAGCTGGGAAAACTCTAAATTCCGCATCTCCATGTCTGATGTCAAAACTCTTTTCAGATCTTCAACTTCTTTCAGCTTTGTTGACTGCACAACTTTTCTCTCCCTGGGGCTGGTTTCACTCCCTCTTAGTAGCTCTCCTGGGCAGGTGTCCCATGGTTCTGGCATCTCCAACAGTTTGGGTCCTCCAAGGCAATCCAGGCTTCACCTTAACACCTTCATATTCATTAAATGTGTACAGCACCACACCTGGCCCTAAGATTTTCTTTAATTCCTTTCTGTAAGTTGAAAACTTAGCAGAGTGAGATCTTGCCCTGAGGTCACCACTCCCTTTATCCCTTTATCCTATTCAGCATTAGGCTTTTCTTTTTTGCTATTTACACTTCCCAACCCTCCTTTTCTCCTCAAACTGTACATTTTGTATTTTTCCTTGCTCAGCTTGTTCCTTTCCTTTATAGAGCTGCTTAAGACTGGCCACTAATAGCCATGTAATACAGTCAAAGCTAGGTTGTTTGGAAATGTTCTCTGTCAAAGTTGTTAGTCCATAATTCTTTAATTTAGCCTCAGGCAGGTTTTTTGTTTTTTTGGGTTTTTTTTGGCCAAGGGCATAAAACAGTCACATGCTTTGCCAAAATACTGGAAGAAGGATCTCTGGGTCATGCACAAATAGTCTTCTCCTCTGAAAGCTCTTGAGCTGAGCCCCCACAGTTCAAATCACCCTCAGCACACGGCTGCCTCCCATGTTCCTACAAGGATGGCCCATCCTTAAAATGTCCAATTGCTTTTCTTGTCCAAAGTCCAAAACAAAAAACCGTTCCATATTCCTCTAGGAAAAAAACCATAATTAGGCCTATCACAGCAATAACCTAGTCCCTGATAACAACTCTGTCATAGTTAGGATTTCTATTGCTGTGAAGATATACCATGATGACAGCAACTTTTATAAAGATAGATATTTCATTGGGGCTGGCTTACAGTTTCAGAGGTTCAGTTTATTATCATCCTGGCAGGAAACATGGCACACAGGCAGACACGGTGCTGGAGAGGTAGCTGAGAGTTCTACATCTGAATCAGCAGGCAGAAGAGAGAGTGATGTTGGAGCTGGCTTGAGCATCTGAAATCACATAGTTCATCCCCAGTGACACACTTCCTCCAATAAGGCCACACCTACTCTAATAAGGCCACACCTTCTAACAGTACCATTCCCTATAGGCCTATGGGGGTTATTTTCATTCAAACCATTACAATAATAGTTAAATCTTTTTAAAAAGTAAAAAAGAGATGCCTAAAAGTGTGCTACAGAGTCAAAAGATGAGCAGTCCTCTTAAAGCTGGAGGAGTTAAAAACAGACAAACAAACAAGCAAATAAAACACCAGGGTCATTTATGAAGCATATACCATAAAGGATGAACAGAACATTATGGTTTAGAACAAAACATATTTTAATTACAAGGAACGTCATGAGATTATGAGCCAGGCAGGATGGCACAGGTCTCAAATTCAGCTACTTGGGAACCTGTACCTAGAGGATCAGTTCAAGGCCTGCTGGGGTTGCATAGTGAGTTCAAAGCCACTCTATATCACACAGTGGCTTTACAAATTGTCTGGGTATCTTGACAAGACCCCAATCTCCCTGTCTCCAGCCAAAACGTTTAATAATATCTTAAGTATATCTTTTTTATTGTGTGTATATGTGGAATGTGGGTGAGAGTGCACAAGGGTTTAGCGCAGGTAGAGGTTAGAAAAGGGTACTAGATCTCTTGGAGCTAGCATTATAAGAGGTTGGGAGCCACTGGATATAGGTTTTGGGAACTGTATTCAAGCCCTTTACAAAATCAGTGTTTGCTCTTAACCACTAAACAATCTCTCTTCAAGACAAAATCTTTAAAAGGATGGAGCAAGCGTAGCAGCAAGCAGTAGAGTGCTTCTCTAGTATGCTGGAAAGGTTTCACCTTTACTACCAAAAAAATTAAAAAGCAAGGTATATAGAGATTTGCATTATTAAAATATATAAAAAACCAGCTAAGTAATTTCAGGCAATTCACAGAATATCTAGAAAAAATAGAACATAGTGATAGCATAAAAACAACAGTATATAATAATAATGATAGGGATTAATAACTACTATTCATTGGTCTGGGTGTGATTCTGTTTTTCTATGTAATAATATATCATGATATTTTGAGATAGATGAAAAAACTGGTATTAAAAAACATACAGAGAGTGATAACTCAGGCTCAGAAAGTCAAATGCCACAATTTCATTCTTATATTCATGTTTGGAGCTAGGATCTGCTCTGTATGGTGGTGCATGTCTGTTTGCATCCTCAGCACCCATGCAAACTGCTCGGTATGATGGTACGTGTCTGTAAGCACAATAATGAGGGGGGTGCAGATAAGTAGATATGGGGGAGAAGTTTGCTGGTCAGGCAATATAATCAAAACAGCAAACACCAGGTTCAGCAAGAGATCATTTCTCAAAACACAAGGTGAAGGTTAAAAGAGCATCATATTCCCACAGTGAAATATGTTTATATCTATCCCATTTTTCTTCTCTAACACTCTCAGATACCCCCCAAAGATTTGGTTTTAGCTTCTTGTCCTCCATTTTTTTAAAGATCTGATTAAGCTTTAGTATATATTCTAAGAAATTTGTGTACTACAATAATGTGTTTAAAGTTATATTATGAAAATGCAACTGGCCAAATCCTGAAAGTGTGGAGATTTTACATGCTATATCACCCAATCTCTTTCACAAATAGACAAAGCATGGGGGTTTCTTCCTCTTCCTCCTATTCTTCCTTCTTGTCCTCCTCCTCTCCTCTTTGTCTTCCCCGTTAAGTCCATTAATGCTGCCCATGTACGCTTGAGTATGGGCCTTCAACTAGAGCATAGTAACCTATAAGTGGCAACACCAAAGTAGAATGATTGCCATTCCCCAGCTGCTAGCAGTCATCAATAGCTCCTTTGTCAGGGATGGAACTTCCAAAGCTCCATCAAACTCATCCATCCATTCTGGAATTTTCATTGGCCTGATCTTATGCGCATCTTGGGCATATAATGAACAATATTGTTTGTGAACTCACGAGTGAAAGAGCTCTGATGCCCAGAAGACAGCACTGTACAGCATTCACCCTCATCTTTCAGTGACTACATTCTTCCCCCTCTGCTTCCATAAGATGCTCTGAGCTTTGGCAAGGCTTTGATAAGATGTCTTAGGGCTTAACACTCACTGTCAAGTATTTTCAACACTTCAGTCGGGAGTCTCTGCACTCTCTTCCACCTACCACCAAGAGAAGCTTCTCTGACCAAGGTTGAGGGCTCAGGCCCATGATATGAGCATAAATATTTATGGATTTTTCAAAGTACAGCACACGTGGAAGTTTAAATGAAAGAGCAAGTCATAAAATAACGAGCTCAAGACTGAGCAGCGCAACTCACTCTGTCCTGAGTTTCCTGGGCGCCACTGGCATTTCCCTAAAAGGTGTCATGGTTGCAGTGTATACTCAGCCATGGGGAGCAGATAGCATTTAGACTTTCAGCTTACATTGGCAGGCTGGGCCAACAGCTCACTTCAGCTGCGTCCTTCCAAAATCTGGAAGGCAAGTTCTACAAGTGGCTATGCGATGACATAATGTTGATGGAATCAGAATTTCAAAGGACTTTGAAGGATGAGCAATCAAATGAAAGACTTTCAGAGTAGTGAGCAAACGGTAATCCACAGAGGAACAAATACATGAGAGGACTCGGAGTGTTCATTTTTTTAATGCTTTTTAAAAATTTATTTTTCATAATATTCTGCATATATAACGTATTCTGACCACCTCCCTTCCTTCTGCCAAGTCCCCTCTTCTCAACTAGTCCTATCCCTTGTTTTCTGGCGTGTGCATGAGAGTGCATATGTGCGTGCATGCATGCGTGCAGGTGTGTGTGTGTTAGTACTTTTCTACTGTTGCAACAAAACACTATGGGCAAATCATCTAATAGAAGAAAGCATTTAATCTGGGGCTCATGGTTGCGGGTTAGTCTGTGTTCATCATGGCGAGGAGCAAGGCAGCAGGCAGACAGTCATGATTCTGGAGCAGTAGCTGACAGCTTATGTTTTACCCAAAAGTTGGAGGCAGGGAGTTTACCGATAAAGGTGTGGGCTTTTGAAACCTCACAGCCCCATCCAGTAATATATCTCCAACAAATCCACACCTCCTCATCTCTCCCAAATAGTTCCACCTCCCATGGAACAAGCATTCAAATATATGACCCTATGGGGGCCATTCTCATTTAAACCACCATAGTGTGTGTGTGTGTGTGTGTGTGTGTGTGTGTGTGTTTGTGTGTGTGTGCAATAGTGCTTGTGGTCTCTCTACTTAGTTAGGT
Source organism: Ellobius talpinus (assembly GCA_001685095.1). NCBI lineage: Eukaryota > Metazoa > Chordata > Mammalia > Rodentia > Cricetidae > Ellobius > Ellobius talpinus. The sequence continues at coordinate 52,347 of LOJH01005283.1, read as the reverse complement.
TTCCTTATATGGGCATGGGCTAGGGGTTATTTACTTGAGCAAGTGGCACTTATCAGAGGCTACACCACAGAGGACTATGTCCCCCCACCTCATTAACTACTAACTACCTATAGCTCCTCAGAGAGGTCTGGGGGCTTATGCATTCCTCTATATTTTTTTAGACAAAAATAAATTTATTTTTCAATAAGCACCTTGGCACAGTAAGAGTTTCAGGAACAGTGAATTATACTGTGATTTAATTTTATACAACTTGTAAGGAAATGATTGCTACAAAGGCGGGCATACTCACGTCAAGAGCTCGGACAGGTGCTTAATATATCCACAAATAGGAGAGAAATGGAATCCAGGTGTGACTGGCGGAAGGTGAACTATTTGTACCTTCTGTTGTCTTATATCTGAGGGATGAGCAGAGTTGGGAAAATAATATCAAATTAGAAAAGCATCGGGCCATATAATGAGTAGTTATTATATCATTGCCAGGTAACTGTCTGCATGTTATCATGAGACTTGTTCTAATAACACAGTTTCCTTCAAATTGACTACCTTATCTATGAAAGACTTTCTTACAAAAAAAAGATACAAAACGGTGCAACATGTCAAAGCCAACCAGAGAGATCTAGGAATACATTCACAGAGAGATAGGCGTTAAAAGCAGGACACCACAGCAAACCTGGGATTCCTGGCACCTTTCAAGCACAGGCTGATGAGCAGAGTCAGGGCATGAGTTGAAGCAGTTCCTCCCAAAGCTATTGAGGGAAAATATTACTTCATTTGCACAAGTAAATTGAAGTGTCACAAGGTTAAAAGAAAACACAAGAACACACAATCCAGACGTGGAAATGTCTGTGCTAGAAGCTGTAAGGGCTTTGTCATAGAAGGGAGATGACCTGATACAAAATTTATCTTCTTTTCACTACTTCTTAAATAAAAATTCAATCAACAAACCCCATTTCAATACTCTGAGGAAGCAGAAAAGCAAATTAGGAAACAGACAGGATGAAAAGTTAAGGGGAAGGAGGGAAGAGCAGGCCCTACCTTTCCTGCCGGGGTCGGGAGACATGTTTGTGATACCTTTATTTCCTGCCTGGACTCCTGGAACTCCACACCCACAGCCTGCTGACGGAGGCAAATTCTTATTTGCTCTAGACTTTCTTCTGTGCATGATGCTATTTTGTGAATCAAAATTCTGATAGATTCAGTTCAGTCCTGCCATTCAAAGTCCCTTGAACCTGTGCTCAAGACAACATTCCTTAACAGCTGAGTCCTAATGACCCAGAGAATAAACACCTACGTTTCCACATCCTTGGTCATTTTCCTGATTCATAGCATAGTCTCAGTAAAGAGAATAAAAACATCACTGAAAGGCATGGCAAAGAACAAGTGGGAAAATATGAGAATAGCATGTGAGTGGAGGCCACGTGACAGCAGTTGGCAAACTCAAAGCATTTAATGGGCTAGTTTAAGACTTTCTTAATAAAAGTCTGTCTCCAGAGTGCTCTTGATAGGATTGGTAATATCTCCAATCTGGAGGGGACTTGACTAACAGCAGTTAGTCAAAACCCATCCATGGGACAACTGAAGGTGCCAAACCTAGCTCTGCCCCAGTCGGCCTGTTCAACAGAGCTGAATCGTCAGCTCTGAAGGTGGGAAGACACCTGAAGATGGGCNAGTTCTGCCTCACAAAGGTGTCTCCTCAAATCCTTGTGTTCGGGAAGTTGTTGACAGTGAGACTTCACCTGAATGGAGGTCTCTGGAACTGCTCCAGCTGAAGGAGGCGGTGAGGAGCTGTTCCTAGCCCTGCTCCTGCAGTTTATTCTCCCACACTATCCAAGTGAATGAAACACTATATATTTCTAAACTCAAAGCCATAGGATATTATTTCTGAACCACTTCTAAAGGTGATAAAAAGCAAACGTTTTGAAACTTCTAAGAATTACTCCTGCTAGTAGCTCTCTTGAAAAACATGGCTGCCAAACAGCACCTACGATTTGCAATGTGAGTTTGGGAAAAAGAGAAAAATTTCCAACTTTTATTCCTAGTTGGTTGTTTTGTTTCTTATTTTTAGTTAACTGATGATCGTTAATGACAGAATAAGGCATTATGCTGCACATAGTGTGATCATCCCAGGAGGATATATGATACTGGTTTATTAACATTTTTTTGACTGTGTTTAATAATCAGCATACAAAAGTCCTGAAACCTTAACTATCATCCCCTACAAATTAGTGTAAACTGACTTCAATGCATTGACTATCTCCTCTAGCTGTTTAAAAAATGATTTCATTTTAGGATTCAGCAGAATCTAATAATAGGGCATTTATATTGTACCTTATGTCTGGTTCCCTATACACCAATGCTCATGAGAACAGCAACCTAGCTGTTTCCCGTTACACTTCCAGCATCCAGAGTAGTCACTGGCACCATGGAACATGTTTAATAATATCTCCCAGTAATGAAATAAGAAGACAGCCAGAGTCACCTTCAACCAAGAGAAACATCTCTGTTAGGAATTGTGATGTTTTGCACACCGGTCAGGTCTTTGTTTCACCTCAGCTCCCCATGAGAAGATGGAGCTCCTCCTTAAAGAATCATCCTCAAATATGATTGTCTGTGATGGTTTCTGAGCCAGGAGCTCTCTGTTCTGTATGTTAAACACATAGTTGAGATGGCCGATTCTGGCAATTCAGGTGTCTCTCTAGAAAAGCACAGTTAAGTGATAGAGAGATGTGGGGTTGAATCCTACCTCCACCCTCAGCTGACTGTGATTTTAAATTCTAATCCTGCCTGCCCCCTACCCCCAACCCGGGCTCAGCTTCTCTGTGGGTTGTTGTGAGACTCAACTGAGTCCGTGCACAGGAAGTTCTCAGAATCAAGCCTGTCAAGTCACGAATGACCTGTTGAGGTAGTGTTGCTCTTCCAGTGTTAAACATCAGGTTAGCCATAGCCCCAGAGGCACACATCCTCAGGGAACTGGAATAGGCTCATACTGAAAAGAGAAACCAAGCACTGAGTTGAACTCATCCCAACCCCAACCAATATATATGGGTGTCTATATTACCAGGGTGATAACAACTGCAGTTTAGTATTTACATAAGTCGGGGGTGTGTCACACATCCCAAGCCCGGCCACCAGAGAGCTTTGGAAGAGCTGTTACGGTTCTGTGACGCATCGAGGAAATTTCAAGTGACAGCTGACTTCAAATGATTTCTCCCAGGTGGAGGAGAATGTATCATTTCCCCTGCAAATCCTTCTCTGGCCAGGTAAAGCCAATATTAGAAAGGAAGCCAAGGTCATCAGAGGGAAACTCTAAAGGCAACTTTGTGATAATACTGGAGACAGCTGGTCAGATGTTCCCACCCTCTAAAGCCTTTTATCTGGGGAGTGCCACTTACAAACAAAACCCTCGCAGGGCGTCTTAGACAGTACTGCTGAGCTGCCCCCAGATTCCATACTCTGTGGAATCAGAGTATACTCAGTGGGATTGGGCTTGTATTTTTTGGTTTTGGTTTTTTTCCCCTGCTATCCCTTTTTATTTTTTTAAATCCAGAATTCTGTTTTGAGGACCATCTTCATTAAACCATATAAGTATTGCTCATTTTATTCATGTCTAGTGTTCCTTTGCATAAATTTATTGCAATTCAGTCAGTATTTCTTTTTGATAAAAAATCGAGCCCTGCCCCGTGCTTTGTAACTATAGGCAGTACTGGTGTGGTTTTTCTTGTGCATACATGTCTGTCAGAGTTGTGCAGAAGAGCCAGAGAATGATGAAACCCATTATTTTGTAGGTTAAGAGCGTGTGTGTGTGTGTGTGTCTGTAACTTACTCTAATTCCTTTCTAATCATCATGTTGTTCTGTGCACTCATTGTCAGCTCTTTTGTGTTGCCGAACGCTAGTATATGTCCATATGAGCGAGATTTCCAGATACTCTGGCTTTTCAAACCACACATTTTGAAACAAAAATAATGATAATTGATTATCTAGGAATATGTGGAAAATGGGTAACTTTATGTTCTCAGGAGTAGAACTCAATATCTATTCCTGTTACCATGCAACATGGACTACCTAACAAATGGAACGTTCCCTTAAAATCAGGGGAAAATATGTAAGTAAATGATAGTGTTGATCCAACTGAGTTCACTCTGCGGGACATTTCTAGAAGAATGGACTGGTAAACATGTGGGCTAGCTGCCTTACAGCAATTTTAAGACTTTGAAAAGATATGTAAAATAAGGAACAAACAAAGCTCGCTAAGGTTGTGTCATGCATCATTTTTGATTTGTTCATACAAGAACTCATCCACCCATCCGTAAAACATGTCCTGAGGGTCTAGTGCACAGCAGCACTTGAATCTAATTTTCCTTGTCAGTAGCTGGCTGGTGTAAGAGAGACATCCAAGCCCTTGTAGTTGTCATGCAGCGGTTTCTGCGAGCATCGACATTTCTCCTTACAGAGGGCCAAACAAGGCATGGAGAAGGGAAGCTGTTTATGGGGTGGCACAGATGAAGTCATAGGTCATATGCAGCATTGGTGTTATAAAACGATGCAGCTGGGCTGGGAAGATGGCTCAGTCAGTCAAGTGTTTGTCTTGCAAATCTCAGAACCTGAATCAGTTCTAAGAACGCATGGCAAAAAGCTGGACATCGTGACGCGTGCTTGTAATCCTAGCTCTAGGGAAGTGGAGACAGCCTCACTGGCTGGCCGGCCTACATAACTGGTGAGCCCTGGTCCTAAAGAAAGACCATGACTCAACAACCACAACAAAATCAACAAGGTGGATAGTTCACAAGGAGCAATAGCCAAGGTTATCCTCTGGCCTCAACAAGCACCCCTCACACACATGCACACACAAAGAGTAATGATAAAATACCCACAGAGAAGTAGTTCTAAGGACATGCTTCTGAAACCCAGGTCTCCAAAACCTTCAGATGAAGGTTAAAACTGAGTTTCTGGGGAAGACTGGTGGGTATCCAAAACGAAAATGGCCATTAAAAGGAGCGGCATTATTAGGAGTTGGGGCCTTGTGGGAGGAAGTGTGTCACTACGGGGTGGGCTTTGAGGTCTCTTTTGCTGAGGTTTCCCTCAGTGTCCTGGTCAATCAACTTCCTATTGCCTGCAAGATGTAGCACTCTTAGCTCCAGCACTATGTCTACCTGCATACAGCCCATCACAATCATAATGGACAGAACCTCTGAAACTGTAAGGAGCCACCCCAAATATATGATTATATATATATATATGAGTTGCCATGGTCATGGTGTCTCTTTACAGCAGCAAAAACCCTAACTAAGACAACTGACATTTCCATCTTTTTGATGTTCTTGGGAGTTTCTCATGCCTGGCCTCTGGAGTAATTTTTCTTTAGTTTGTTGTTGGAAATACATTTCCTTTAATGACGTAGGAAAATTGGCTTAAGTTACTCTATTGAAAGGAAAAAATGAATAAGCAAGCATGAATCCTCTTAGGTTGTCTCTTTCTCCATTGCTTTTTTTTTTCTGAATTCTCTTTCAATGATGTAAAGAAATGACGTTTTAAATTCTTTTACTTGGGCATTGTGTCAGGAAAGCCAAGTTTCTAAGGAACATTATAGAAATAAAGATTCCGGGGCAGAAGACCAATGATAACAAGCAGATACTTGAAGTGACTTAGAAAAATGCCTTCCCAAATGCTTGACAACTCTGTCACTTTCTAGGTGTCACCTGGTCTAGAATGGAACAGTCTAGGTCTAGACAGGCTGCCCAGAGAAGACATCTGGAGGTGTATTTGTTACTTGTCTTGTTGCTATGACAAAATACCTGGCAAAGGCAGCTTAAGGATGGGAGAGTCTCTTTTGCTTCCTGACTTCCAAGTTTTTGGGAGTTCAAGGGTGAAAGGACTGACATTAGCCCAAGATACATCAAGACTAAGTTCTTAGCACAAAGGAGATTCATTTATCTCGGAGGGACAAAGGGCAGGGAATAAGAGACCAGAGAGGAGACAGAGGATGAGGGAGAAGGGAAAAGGAAAAATGGAGCATGAAGGGGTATTTGTCCTGGAGGGACAAAGGACTGCCTCTGGATAGAGAGGCGACAGATGTGGTTGAACCCATAGCAAATAGCAGTTTATAAAGGGACAAGGGGAAACCCCATGTTAGCATGAGTTGGCTTGTTTTGATTGGACATGTTAATTGGGTGAGCCAAAAGGGCACTTTGGATTTCGGGGCTTTGTTACTTTGATAACTGGACCTTGGTGATCAACCTCAGGGGGAGGAAATAGCCAAATAAGGAAACAGACCTTCGTGGCTAGCTTTAGGAATGCAATCTATAGTTTATCAAGAAGGAGAGAAGGGGGAAGGGCAAGACAAGCCACATCTATGTTTGCTGTGCTAGGAACTATTAGAGCCCTATAGAGGGTGTTGGAGGCAAGAACTCAAACAGAGACCATGGAGGAATACTGTTTACTGCCTTAGTCTCGGGCTTGCCCAGCTACCTTTCTTATACAGCCCTGGCCCACGTGCCCTGGAATGGTACCACCCACAATGGGCTGGATCAACCCATATCAATCTGCAATCAAGGAAAATGCCTCCCTCGACATGAACACAGACCAATCTGATGCAGACAATTCTTCACTTGAGGCTTCCTCTTCCAAATGGCTTTAGGAGGCCTTGGAGGCTGGAGCACGAGATACATTCATTGTTGTCCAAGGCAGGGAGATGAAGAACGCTGGTAGTCAGAGCACTTTCTCATTTTTATTAAGTTCTAGACCCAGCCCTTGAAAAGGTACCATGAGCGTTTTAGGGTAGGTCTTTCAACCATAGTTAACCTAATCTAGATAGGCCTCACAGACATGCCCAGAGATTTGTTTCCATGATGATTCAAATCATATCAAATTTATATGAATGATTAGAAGAGAGTTTGTTTTTATGTCACCCGTGAGTCTGTCAGGTGACTCAGTGTCATCTGTAATGGTGTCTTCATTGAGCTGATGCAGGCCCAGATGAAAGGCCTAGGGCACCTGCTTTGCAGATCAGCCTCTTGCAGAATACCAAGCCTCAGAGGGGAAGATCCATCTTATTTGTTCATTCTTGGTGAGAATTTTCTCTCCTCTAATCGCATACTCTTTTTACCAGCACCAGTATTTCTTCCCAGGTACTGACGAAAATGTCAAGGTACAAAAAAAGATAAGTAATTCATCCAAGGCCATTATCTGATAGAAGGGATGAATTAATTCACGTATCATGCCTTAACTTAAGGCCTGTAAATGTGAAAGAGGTATCACCTCCGACTTCTCCTTTGAAAAATGGAGAAAATGCTGTCCTGAGAAGCCACAAAAATTGTTTAAGATCAGATAAGGACTGGAAGCCCTGGTCTCTGAACATCTAACACATGCCCCACTCTGCCAGTGTCTTTGAACTCTAGCTGACATTAAAATTACTAGGGGGAATGTAGACAAAAGAAAGCAAAATTCTCTGGACCCAACACAAGCAATCATATACTTGCTGATGTGGTATGAGGCTTGGGTACCAATGTTTTTCTCCCCTGAGCAATTTTAATGTGAAGTCCAAGGTTGAGAAACACTGAAGAACACTGAACAATGTTAATATTTTTAGGATCACTCAGAATTGCTCCGATTATCAGACTTTATAATTTAATGTTTGAAGTAGGGTCAAAGAATTTACATTTATAGTAAGTTACTATATGATGTTTACACTATGGGTTAAAATGGTCTAGATTAAAATTCTCATTCAATATCTGAGGAGGTAGCTTGTTGGGGTGGAATGCTTGACTAGCTTGCAAAATGTACTGGGTTATATCTACAATACTGCATAAATCAAGTGTGACAGTTCATGCCTGTAATCCCAGCACTTGGGGTGTAGAAACAGAAAGATCAAGAGTTCAAAAACATCCTCAACTACATAGCAAATTCCGGGCCAGCTGGACTAAGTAAGACCTTGTTTCAAAAACAAAAACAAACAAGCAAACATGAACAATTAATAGGGACTCAAAAACCAAAACAATTAATAGGGACTAGAGAGATGGCTCAGTAGTTCAGAGTACACAATGCTCTCACAGAGGACCCGAGTTCACATCCCATGTTGGGTGGCTCACAACCACCTGTAACTCCAGCTCTAGAGGATCCAACACACACATACACACAATGAAAATTAAGTAAAGAAGTCTCTAAAAAGCAAACAAATTAAATCCTAAATCTGCCACTTTCTTAGTGAGGAATGAGGGGAGAGTTAAGCAATGGGCTTTATTTTCTCGCTCATCTTCACCTCAAGGATCACTGGGAAATATCTAGGGATATTTTTCATTTACTTAACTGATGGCCCATCAAAACATGAAATCTTGTGGATGGAGGCAAGGGCACTGCTAAATGTCTGCAGTGCAGATTCCCACAGCAAATAATTTTCCAGCCCAATGTCAGGAGTACCGAGGTGGACACACCACACTCAACAGTGCGAGTTCTCCAGCTGCAGTTGAAAATGCCAAAGGATTTTTTAAAGAGACAGAGGGAAAATGGCTTCCTTAAAGTAGCAATAACATGAGTGTCCCCAGGGGCAGTGAAAGGGGGAACAGAGGTTTGTATATGAGAACTGTGCACATGTAGGGTGGTGGTGGTGTACCACCTGTGAAAATGTCAAACACAGCAATAAACCCCACAGACATCAGTCTGCTTTTAAAAATCATTAGCAAATATCAGAAATTCTAGACAGTTTTTAAATAACCAAATAACTTTTTCTACCCCCGGGGCATGCTTTTCCCACAGTCTCTTTTGCCCCTATGCCTCTGCATACAACAGCTTATTAAGAATAAGACATTTGCCCAAGAGCTTTATATAACAACCCATTAACTTTTGTAACGAACTGTAAGTGTAAGAAAGATATTAGTGGAATCCATATTATGTAGACAAAACATCCCAGCCCTTCTGGGAACTATCAAAGACTTTGAGGGGACATTTTGTTTCCTTGCTTGTTTTGAGATAGGGTCATGTGTCTCCCAGCCTGGCTGTAATGTAGGTATGTAGTCAAGGATGACCTTGAAGTTCTGATTCTGCTAGCCCTCTTCCTACCCCCAAGTATATTCTAAGACAACATGAGTCACCATATCCAGCTAATTGGGTGTTGAGGATTGAACCCAGGGTTTCATGCATATAAGACTCAAGAATTCTATCAACTGAGGTATACCCCCAGCCCAAAGAATGCTGGTAAGTCCATACACACACTTCTTGTAGGTGGTAGAACTAGGCCTGCAGAAAGGGGTTAAGCTCTTAAAACTGTTATCATACCTACAATGCTGGAAATCTTTCAAAAGTGGGCCATTGGCTCAAGCTATATACAAGGAAATATGAGAGATAGTATTTCAATTCTAATACATTAGGTTTGTTTCTTTCTTTCAGAATAATTCCAATTAAGAGGAAATGTCCATGTGATTGTAACATTTTAAGAACATTTTTAAGTTGGTGGACCCCAATATGTCAGTGCCATGATTTGGTTGACCAGATATCCCCAGTGGTAGACTGAATGAATGTTGACCGACATGGTTGTTGGTCCCAAATAGAACAGTGTTCAAAGTCTTGGCTTCTACATATTTACTGTTGTGGTTTAGCAGAAAGCAATATTTGTCATTCCAAACTCAGGCTTTATCCAGATGTTTTCAAGAACACTTGTCTGGTTGATTTTTTTTGTCAAGTTGGCACAAACCTAGGCAGATCTGAGAAGAGAGAAACTTAATTGCGAAAATTCCTCAAACACAGTGCCCTGTGAGCAACTTTGTGGGGCATGTTTTTATGGGAGGGTTCAGTCTATTGTGGATGATGTCAGCCCTGGGTAACTAACTGATACTATATTGTACAAGGAAGCAGGTTGAGCAAGCCATGATCAGCAAACTAGTAAGCTGCATTCTCACATGGCTTCTCTTTCAGTTCCTGCCTCCAGGTTTCTGCCCTGAGGTTCTGAGCTGACTTATAAACTGAAATAAACCCTTTCATCCCCAACTTTTGGTCATGGTGTTTTATCACAGCAAACACTAACTTAGACAACACTTATCTGAGGTCAGTCTGCCTTCAAGCAAGGCAAGGTGCTCTGCCTCCATTTATGCTGAATAATGATTCCATAGACTCTAATTTCACAGATATAAAGCAATATCCATCACTCTATTTTAAGGCTTGATACAAAGGTATTGGAGCAGGAATTGGAGAAATGCAGCTCCAGAGAAAATAATTAAATCTCCCAAGAAAATGTTCTGCTTCTAAATTTGCTCCTAAAGATAACATAGGCAAACCAAATGGATGACTCAGTCGAGATTGTAACCATTAGTTCTCAACCATCCAAACAACAAAGTATGTTATAAAGAAAAGGGTTAAATCCAGGGCACTTACTCTTCAAGGACTGGCTTCAGGCGCCCCCACTGCCACTCAGACAGAGCCAGGCAGGATGATATTTCATACCGTTTTCTCACAAAGTGAGCAAAGACAGACTTGGAGGGGCTTTCCTCTTTGCTTGTCCGGAGATGGGGGCAAATGAAGGATCACTTACCTCACATTTCTGGCAGATGAGTAGTGCCGTTATTCATGTAAACTGCCAGACACCAAAAAAGCCAGCATTTTTATCTTATTCTTCTGTGAAAATTCTTTAAACAGTGCTGCCCATTTTCCTATCATCTCCAGAAGCATCACATGGCATTTTTATAGTTCTTTGGGGCTTCGCTAATGATTGCTGTGGAACTGCACAGCGTAATCTCGTGCCCTCCAGTGTTAGCTGGTGTAATCTGTTTCTTACGCCAAGTACCCTCTGATTGTTCTTCTCTCTGCTCTTGCATACTGTTGTTGATTCTGTAGTTGTTAGTCTTTGGTGCCTATGGTTAGTCCCTGGTGGCCCTACCTTCTCCTCAGTTCTTCTAGGCTCATACATATATATGCAAATATTTATGTAAATTCATATAAAATGCTTGCCAAAATTGTTTTGAACACAATCACAAGCAGGTTCTAAATGAAATGGTGGAGGGCTCATGTTTCAGTGAGCCATGGTTGCTTCTGCTTTTAGGTCTTTAGTTATCAGGTCTAGGCTGGCGTGCACAAGGCACCTTCAGAGGATTGTATTGTAGTTTGGAAACAACTTCTGCCATCGCTGTGTCTTGAGTGTTCTCCACAAGTTCACATGTTAGGAACTGAATCAACCAAATCACATGGTAATGGTGTCTAGAGGTTAGGCCTCTGGGAGAAGATTGAGACTATATGAAGTCAAGAGAGTGGGTTTTTTGATGACTTTAGTAACTTTATAAGAAATGGAAGACAGACGTGGCCCAGCAAGCTGTCCTATCGTACCATGCGATGTCCTCCACTGTGTTATGATACAGTCAGGAGGCCTCGACCAGCAGCAGGGTAGATGCCAGCACCTGTACATGGAGTCTTCAACCTCCAAACCTGTGCACTAAATTAATCTCCACCTTGTAAGTTACCCTCTCTGTGGTATTTAATTGAAGCAAAAGGAATGCCCCAGGGTAGCCACCTCCCCTAAAACATGAAGTTCTAGATGAGGTGGTACGTACTTATAATTCCAACACTTGGGTGCTGATGTGGGGGCGCACCACTTCCAGGGGATCCTCGACTACACAGCAAACAATCTGTCTCAAAAACGTCAAAATAAATAAATATGATATAATCTAGGTTACATTACTTTGCTTCTGAATTTTACATTCAGAATCAGGCTTGAAGCACAGAATGTTCTTGAATGAATGAAGTAGATATTCAAATTAAGTGTCTTCACATAATGAAATGCTGATTTGCTGAATTCAGGTGAGGAATGAGATCTGGAGAAAGGTGATCACATTTTACAATATGGAAGTTGTGGCCTCTACTTATGTCAGTATCTATGAAATGTGCCTATACATTGGCATTTAAAAAAAACGCTACTACGATACCATTTTACATGCCATGAAAATGCATTAACTAAATAAAATATTGACAACAATAACCATAACAGCAATAACAATAATAAAAGCTGGACAAGGTCACTCAACACTGAAAACTATAAAGTGCTCTGAAAGAGAACCTTAGTAAATATATCATATAAGAGGAAGAAAACTCAACGTGGTATAGTTGTGACCTCTCCAAAACTGAGCTACATGTTCAATGCAATCCACATCAAAACCCCAGTGTGCTATTTTTAGCATTTACTGACAGGCTGATGCTAAAATTATAACGAAATGTAAAAGTCAAGAAAAACCAAGACAGTCTTGAAATAGAACAGATCTTTAGGGCTCACCTTATGTGACATGAACCTAGTAAGTGGAACTGGTATCTGTACAAGCCTGCATCCCTAGAACAGGACAGAGTGTACCAATGGATACTTACATAATTGGTCAAGGAATAGTGTGGTACAGTTGGCAAAGATAATTGAGGCCGGGTCAACTGGCTACCCAAATAAAAAAGAAGTTGGCACCCATTTCACATACTCAATACCCATACTCATACGCAACTTGCCATGCCAAACTCATTCTATATCTCTGATGAAGGAGAAAACAATGAAGCATTTGAGAAAGATCATAAACTGATGAGCTTAACATAGGAAAAAAGGGATATGAACAGACACTCAAAGATTTACCAGAAAGGAAAAATAATCTGACCTATCAGGCAATATTAAAATTAAGATCATATGATAATTAAAACAGCATTAAATGAGAAAGTAAACTCTAGAGCAGAAGGAAGTAGTTTAATACATATATTAAGTAAGAACTCACATCTAGAGTGCACCAAGAACTTCTTATAAATCAAGAAATAAAATAAAAGACCAAAAATTTAATAAATTAATCAAAAGTCCAAAAACATTAACTTTAAACAGTGATTTGGATGATTGCCTGACATAAGAAGAGGTAATCAACTTCATTCATCAACAGGACCATGCACCTTGCAAAGTCATATGTCTGCAAAATGGTGGAAATGACCAGGACATATGATGTCACATGAGAGTGACACTTCTGGAGCAACTGGAACTCTTAAGCAATGAGTGCACACAGTGGTACCAACCACTTTGGAACTGGTAATAACTAATGAAGTTGTACACATGCAAGCACATCACGGCCCAAGAAGTCTGTTCCTATGTACACCGAACAACGTTCCAAACATATCCCCAATAGTCCTGCTGAGTCCATTAAACATGGAAAAGACACCAGTTGTCTGCCCCACCTCTCCTAGAATGGAGGACGCTTGTCTGCATACATCAAACCATGGTGAAGAGGGTGAATTCGGGTTCTGACTGTGCATACAACATATGGACAAGTCTCAAAGTGAGTGTTTGGTGAAAGAAGCCAGACACTTGGGAATAGGCTCTGATTGTTCCATTCATATGAACTGGGAAAATAAGATTCATCCACAGAGTTAATAGTCTGGGTAGTGGTTATCTTTGACTGTGAGTGGAGACACAGGAGGATCTCTAGGATACCCATTGCCCTTTGTTTCTTGAGGTATGTCCATAAAACTATGCTGAAGATTCCCTCTGTGTCTCTGTCTCTGTGTCTCTGTGTCTGTCTGCCTCTCTGTTCTCTCTCTTTCTATGTGTGTGTGTGTGTGTATATATATATCTGTATCTGTCAGTCCTCCTGCCCCCTGTGTTCATGTATTTGTCTCTCCTCTGTGTCCACTTTCTCACTGTCTGTCTGTCTCTCTCCGTATATATGCATGTGTCTGTTTGTCCCTCTCTTACCTCTTTTCTCTCTCTCTCTGTATATATGTGTGTGTGTGTCTCCTCTCTGTTCTCTCTCTTTCTGTGTATATGTATGTGTCTGTCTGTCTTTCCCTTCCCTTTGTCCTCTCTCTTTCTCTCTGCCTCTGTCTTTGACTCTCTCTGTGTGTGTGTTTTATATTCCAAATTATATAACAAATAAAAAATGTGATGATTCTAGCATGAGGCAGAATTGGGAATTGCCACTGTAGAACTCAGATCAGACTTCTTTCTTCCTTCTCTGCTCACCCCATAACCCCATCCACATGCCTTCCCCTTCTGCCTCCAAGGTACCCCACACTTTTCTGGGTACAAAGGAACGGAGAGAGAGGAGCTATCATCTTCAGAGAAAGACATTTCCTTGACAGTTAGCCTGAGCCTGCATCCTGACAAGGGCACTAACCAGCCTATACTGTGGAAGTCATAGGTTTGCACTAATTACATACTTGACATGCATTGCGGGTGCACACGCCCCTATGGCCTTACTGAATGACTGCAGCAAGGGTGTGAGCCAACCCGTTTGCAGTGGTATTGGTAACCAAGGGTGGTGTCCCCATTTGACCCCAGCCATAACGAGGTATGTAATGAATAACTGAGTTACTGGTCCCAGGTTCTAGAAGTTGCATATTTCAATAGCACCCAACATAAAGGCCATTCTACCCCTAGGCCTACTTATGGTCTGTCAATACCACATATACACCTTGAACGTGAATTACTATGGTCCTTTTCCCTAGCCTGCCTTTTGTAGTCTGAAAGTTGGGCTTTTTTCTGTCATTATTTTCTCTGGCTTCATCAACACTCTTATTCTGAAATAAATAGAGATATCTCTGCAGAACCGATGCTGGATTTCCAGAGGAGGTCTCCTTGTTCCTATCTTTGTCCCCAGCCAGTTCTGATAACAGAGCCGCCATCTGACGTAGAAGTCAGCACAAATCATCTTTATCTTTCACAGCACAGTCTGTCTCTTAAGAACACGGCCATTGATTATCCTCCATGACCATTATGTCGGGGTGAGCTTTCACAAACAAACAGTAGATGCTCTAACCTTGGCCTACATTCTGCCTTTTGTTCATGCTCCTTCTGAGTGCAGTGGCTGGAAAATATAAAAAGGCCTTAAATCGCAGTGACTTTGCTCTGGGATCCACACTCCCTACCTCTGCCTCCTCCTGTCCTCTAGTGTGAATAAGCTGTCTGGGTAAAAACACTTACAATGTCTCCAACAGAAAGACACCACCAATCAGTGCAGTGACTTTAACGCACACTTTGGATCCGGACACGTTTCAGGGAGGCCCTCTTTAACCCTTCCATAGTTGCTCAGCGTCCAGATCCTAAAACCTGATGCAGCTGTGGTGTTTTCCTTTATTTCCGGCCCATTTGCAGCTGATCAGTTCTTATGATTATTTATAACACTCGCCAATAGGTCTCCAGCCCTTGGCACAGGATCTGGCACATCGGAGATGCTCGGTGGCAGTATGGAGAAGCAAGAATTAGCAAACACCCTGGACTGAGCAAAGGCTCGTCTGCTGCAGTCCTCTGCATGCAATGACTGCATGCACCAAAGGAAGGCTGAAGGAGACAAAGTGAAGGTGAAGGAGGAGCCATGGAGAAGCCAGGGAAGGTTGCCTGCTAACCCTGCTTTCCAAAGCTCAAACTCAGGTCTGCTTACGGCCCCTGCAAGGAACGAAGAGAAGGTCCTCAAAGGCAAGGATGGGTGTAGCCCTGTTGAACATGGAGATGCTCAAAATCCAGGCACAGGAAACAAGGTGTGCTGGGGAGACGAAGGGAAGTGTGAGCATTTTAATAACTGTATTTTGGTAAATGTATGGCTTCAAATGCTATTTTACCAGATTTAATAAAAATGCTGAATTTTGCTTTACTGGTTTTTTTTTGAGCGATGTTGTTAGCACACAGTGTAGTGGGCTACTGAACTATAGTTATGCCATCTCATGAAGCATTCCTAAAACTAATTTAAGTGCTAAAACTACCTTGGATAAAATTGGCCTCTGTACCAGCCATAAATTCCTACACAATATGACCCTGAGCTAAAGGTTAACTGCCTTGCCATTTAACTGCTCTCTCTCGCTTTCTCTCTCTCTCTCTCTCTCTCTCTCTCTCTCT
>LOJH01005283.1:25503-36168 GCA_001685095.1 Ellobius talpinus | reverse complement strand
GAGAACAGGAGAATTCTGGGAAGAAGGAAGCCCATTTCTCCACAGTTGTGACCCTTCACAGAAGAAGCAAGATGTGACTGTCTCGCTTAAAAAGGTACTGAGCCATGCAGCTAATATAGATAAGAATAATGGGCTAATATACATTATAAGAGTTAATAAGAAGCCTGAGCTAATGAGCCAACCAGTTTATAACTAATGTAGACTCTGTGTGATTTCTTTGGGACTTAATGACTCCGGGAACCGGGCAGGACAGAAAACCCTGGACGACACACTGGAATAACACTCCATTGTTTGTATGGGGAAGGAGCGTGGATCACTAGAGAGATGTCTCCCAAGATGGATGGCTGTAGATGAAAGTTTTCCTGATGATTAAGGTGGACTTCCTCTCCGCTTGCAGGAGGACAGACCCCCTGATGTGGATATATGTAACTCCATTCTCTCTACTTTTGGTGTGGGAAAACTCAAATTTATTTTTGTGCTCTCTCTTCCTCCCTCTATCATTAACATATACTGTTTTCTTAAAAGCAGAGAAATGTTAGGAATGACCACTAAAACTGGCTTTGAAAGTGTTGTCAGGTGATCTGAACCTCAAAGCAACATCACCAAGTGATAGAGCAGCTGCTCATTTTGGAAAAGATTCTGGATTTTCAGACTGACAATTCTGCTATTCTCATTTCATTTCCTGAAATTCAGGCTCAGCTTCTAAGAAGTCCTTAAACAGCATACCACAGTGTGAACTGGCAGCCCTTACTCTAGGCTTCCCTGTTCAAAGCACCAAATGAAGACTTTGTTGGATTTTCAAGTGGCTTCCTGATTTGGGGAGTCTGCACATGAAGGGAGTTTGGAAATGGGTATATACTGTTAATGATAACCCTTGTCCTGCCTGAAATTCTATTTATGAAAAGTTTTATGTTCTGCAAAGTAAATCATCTGTTGGGTATAGAGGGAGAACAGAGAGTTCTCAAAAGAAGAAATAAAAATGGTTAAGAAATATCTTTGAGAGTATTTGCATACTTAGCAATTAGAGAAATGCAGGTTAAAACTGCCTTGAGACTTCCTCGTAGACCTGTCAGAATGGCTATGTTCAAGATATCAACAGACAAAATAAATGCTAGTAAGGATGCAAGGGGAAGAAACCATCATCCCCTGTTGGTGGGACTAAAAACTGGTATAGCCTCTATTGAAAAATCAGAATAAATTCACCTTATGGCCCAGCTACAGCACTCTCTGACCTATGGTCAAAGGAACCCACATGCTGCTCTATGGATGCTTGTCGTGTTCACTGTCACCCTGTCCACACCCACCCTGTTCACACCCACCCTGTTCACACCCACCCTGTTTGCACCCACCCTGTTCACACTCACCTTGTTCACACTCACCCTGTTCACACTAGCTAGGAAAGAGAAGCCACCTTAATGTCCTTCAATGGGTGGATGGATAATGATACAGTACGCAAGACACTGTGAAATCCTATGCAGCTGTAAAGACAAAGTAAACTCATGAGATTTGCTGGCAAATGGATGGGTCTAGAAAACATGACACCGAGTAAGGTCGCTCACACCCAGAAAGACAAGCATTGCATGTTCTCTCTTATTTGTGGGTTCTAGCTCCAAACCTTTAGATGTGCATATATAATCTGGAGTCATTTCAGACACCAGGAAAGGAAAAAGGCAATGTGGGGAAAAAAGAAAGAAATTCTGGAGACTATAAAATAGGATACAAAGTCTAGGGGGGAGAAAATGGGAAAAACGTGGGGGAGCTTTATATGGAGAAGGAGAGGGAGGACACTACTCAAGGAGAAGGAAGAGGAATAAATGGTACTAAGGATTTTTAGAAAAAGTCATAAGGAGATACATTTACTTAAAAATGCATATAATATATGTAAGTACACATGTACACACAGACACACACACAGACACACACACACACACACACACACAGAGTCTAAGGGAAGTTAAGGCACACTGGATGTCTGGGGACCACACCCAGAGGTTTGTATTGTATAAATGATTGGACCATCCACTAATCCAGTGCTAATCCAAAATCCATCAGTGTACCCAGGGCATAAAATCCCTGAAATTAAGGGCATAAATATGGGTTTTACAGAGGTTTAATTACTGCAAAGCTGTGAGAGATCTCACCCCATCTTCCTATGGTCCCTCATATAACTTATCACCAACAAAAAAATGGTACAGCCAGAATTAATCAGGCTGTGTTTTCCTATTTATATCTCTGCAATCTGGAGTTGCAGTAGGCACTGCCTCCCCTGGAGTATAGTTTCAGCTGACTCATTTCTGGGGTCACTAACACAAATGTCAAAGTGGCTCTACTTCCATTGAAGGCACCCAGGGACTTACTGATCGCAATGCACATTTGAGAAGTTAGCTCTCCTCATCTGTGTCCCTATGCCCATCTTGCCAGGGAGCTTGCAGGTCAGGTGGCTTCTGCTGGTGTAAGTCAGTAGTTGAAATGCTGTACAGATCCACTTGCCCAAAATCTGGCAGGTCAGTCAGCTTCTGCTGGGATAAATCAGTGGTTGAAATGGTGCAGAAGCCTGGCTCGCGTTTAGAGGTGAGTGTGAGCCCCAGTTCTGTCACCTGTGAGTTACATCGTCATTACTTCTGCTTCTTGCTTCTTTGTCTACAGCACAGGGACAGTAGTAATCACTCCTGAGGGCTGTGTGGAATGTACTCTGTGCATTTAGCACAAGGCTGTCACCATATTAGCGACTCAGCACGTTTCTGCCGTCACCATTATTCACCAGCCTCTCACAGGTCTTTCTTACATTTATTATCATGTTTCTGCTCACTTTTATGCATAATCTTGGTAGATAATAACCCCAGCTCACCCTCCAGTCACCTTTAGGCTGGCGCTTTTGGAGAACATTAAGCAATTAGTCTCCTTCCAATCCTTAGCCAGAGCAGGAGCGGATGCAGATGCCAATTTCCCAATTACGTTCCCTTTGCCATACAGTGTTAAGCTTCCCACAGCAGACCAAAATTCATTCCCTGTTACAGGTCTGTAAAACAGCATGACTTTCTTCTACACATCAGCTTGGCACAGTAGCTCAGGGATATCCTAGTTAACTACCCCCGCCCCCCGCCCGCAGACAGACACTAAGCCTTCTCTGAACAAGACCCAGTCCAGACCAGCTTATGCACCAAACACCCTCACAGTTTCCAGTACTGGCTCTACTGCCAAGCTGAGTGATCTTGGAAGGGGGAGCTGAGTTCTCTGTCTCTGCCTCGGCATTCTGGTTGTGGTACTATTGCTAACAGAAATATCATAGTATCTGGATGTGCTATGTGTACTCTAGGCAAATCTAGCCAGCTGTTCTGCGGTGGGGTCCTCACTCTGATAGTCTTGGCTTGATTCAGGGTGATTCAGGATTACAAAGGTTTCTGTTGTGCCTCTTCCTCCTCCTTACTTAACTGAAACATAAAACCTCTAGTCCCTTCACAGAATCTACGTTTCTTTCATCCCTTAGAATGTGATAGATGCCTGGCAATTCGTTTCTTACGGCTGGCTGTGGTCTTCGAGTTTTCTGGCAACACTTAATAAGGCCTTTCTAAGGTCGGACTTTCCTCTGCTTTGCCAAATACAGGACCTCATCTATAATAGGCAATCAATAAATATTTGTGGAGAGGATGAACAAATACATGCAGTCAGGACATGCAAAAGCAATCATGACATTGAGCAAAAGACAAGGCAGCTTTGTTTCTCTGTAGACAGGCACTGGGGCCAAATTACCACATTCCCTTCAAGGAATTGTTCCCAATCAGTCACTCCTAAGGAACTGTATAAAGTTCTCTTAATCATAATGCAATTATAAAACACTATAGAGGCTAGGGAATGTCTCCTCTGCATTCAGTGTCTTCTAATTATTACTCTGGCCCAATCTTCACGTCATCCGGATAGAACCAAAAAAATCAAAGAAAACCTACCCTGGCACTCACTACCAGGTGTCTTTATGAGTTGAAAATTGCCAACTTGACTCTCTAGTGTAGTGTAGAAACACACCTACTACTAGAGACACAGCAAAACCATCCAATGAAATTCTCTAATATTTAAATAAGACTCAGTTTCATCAGCACTGAGCAAAGGACCCACTGTCTTCATACTGTTCTATTTATTTGTCTCTTCCTTTGTTTCTCAGACAAGGACTTGTTATGCTTCCCAGAATGGCTTTAACCTCTGTATCCTTAGCATCTCCAGTGCTCAGGAAAGTGCTTAGTGTGTACGCGCTCAGCCATTCTCCAATGGCCTGGCTTTCTATCACGTATGCAGTCACTTACTCTCCAGACCTTTCTTCAGCTGTCAGAACATCCCAGGCTTGGTCTGGTCTCCTGAAATGAGCACGTGCCTCTGCCCCATGTCTAGAGCATTCTCCTACCTTCGCTATCTGTCTGCCTCTTCCTTTCCTTCTGGTCTCAAATCAAATGATACTTGTTTACAAAATCCATTCCTCTTCCACTCCCAGGGGCTAAGGTTTCCAAAGCCACAGCTATTTGGTCTCGTTTTCTAGAAAACTTATTAAACACTGGAATTGTGTTCTTACTTGATTTTGCTACATCCTCCCCATGTCTAATAAGTTCCTGCACCTTCTTAAGACCTAGAGGAGGGTATGAGACATGTATTTTCAATAAATATTTGCCTAGAACAGTGCTTTTCTAATATTAGTATGCATATCAATGTCTTAGATAGGGTTTCTATTGCTGTGAAGAGACACCATGACCATGGTAACTCTGATAAAGGAAAACACTTATTTGGTGCTGGCTTATTGGTGCTGGAGAAGAAGCCAAGAGTTCTGTATCTGGATTGACAGGCAGCAGGAAGAGAGAGGTACTGGGCCTGGCTTGAGTTTCTAAAACCTCAAAGTTTACCCCAGTGACACCTTTCCTCCATCAAGGCCACACCTACTCCAACAAGGCAACAGGGCCTAATCTTGCTACTCCCTTTGGGCCATCAGGGCCATTTTCATTCAAATTACCACAAGGAGACACCCAAGGAGCTTGCAAATGTAAATGTAAATTCTGAGTCAGTAGGTTAGATAGAGGCCTTCAGATTCCTCCTTGACCAAGAAAACAATTTGAGCTGTGGGAACTCTGAGATATTTGGTGATTGGTAGGCAAAAGCATTCAATGCTAGGGCAGGCAGTCAGCGGAAAGGTGAGGATCTTTCAAAGGCCAGCTGAGCCAGCCTTGGCCACAGATCAAAGAGAAAGAACTCTCCATCCTTACAAGCCACATCCACGGCAAGAAAAAAAAGCACAGATTTTCCTGAGTCACTTAAGTAATTTTGGCCTCAGCACCAGGTCTCTAACGATCAGGGACTGGCAACATTTTCCATATTAAATTCATCTTGAAGACGCTGACTCATACACACGGAGCCGAGACTCATCTGTCCTTATTCCACGTTCACTTCTATTTCCCATCCTTTCTCCATTCGGTTGCACAGATCTGGAGAATGACTTGCTCTGTCCCTCAGGGTGGTGACCCTGACAGACCTCCTGCTTCTGCAGAGTCACACACCGTCCATTTAGTGTAATATGGTGCAGACCAGGCCCCGAGGCAGCACCCTGCCTCATAACTGACAGGGAACACAGTTGGTGGAGACTCACGATACAGCAAAATGATTAAGAGCTGTGGCTTGGGAGCTGTGATTACCGTTTAATTTTTGTGTGACCTTGAACATGGTGCCTACACTCTCGGTACTTAACATTCTTCCTCACAAGAGGGGTGATGATAGTACCTGACTCAGAAAGCTGGGATAACTAAGGGGGGCAATTCCTGTAAAACAGGACAGGGGTCGGAGCAAAAGAGCCCTATAGAATACTGTCTCTTTATTGAAAGTTACCTTCCACTCTGGAATTTGCAACCTGACTCATTTTCAAAACACTAGCAAGCACAATTATTTTATGAGACACTTAAGACATATAAAGCATACTGTGTATTAGGCAATGCATTAAGTGTTACTTTTTTATTTCATCTAATCTCAAAAATAAATCTACAAAGCAGATGCTAGCATCTCCATTTTAGAGATGGAAAACACAGAATGGCAAAAAGGCTTTTTGAGTTGAAGATATTCACACAGAGCTTTAGGGCAATGTAAGTTTCTGAGTTCCGATCTCATAGTATAATTTGCTTGCTTATTTGCTTATTTTGCTTCTGTGTAAGTCCCTTGTTTGATGGAAATTCATCCTCACAAATATCATGGTTTTAACTCTCAAGAGTGCTTCTCAATGCCCTTGCTTTCATTTGGATCATTTTTGTCTCCTACTGCTGATTAAAAGCCGCGCTAGCATTTAGTGCTATTAAACAATAGATTTGTGGTGTGAAGGATTCCAAGGCAGCATAGATGGTCCAACTCTGCCCATGGCAGCCTGGGCACACTGAGGAATACTGCGGCTGAAGGATGGCTATGATTCCTTGGGAAGAAGTTATGAGGCAGCATCTCACCTGCTAGCATTTACATGGTGGTCTCCATGTACATGGGCTTCTTACAGCCTGGCAGCTAGGTTCTGAAAGATGGTGTCCTGCAGGAGGACATCTGGAGGGCTAGTGCTCTCAGCCTTTGAAGTCACGTGACATTGTTTTCTTGTTGCTTTGTGGCACAAGTGGGGATTGAGAAATTCCCACACTCGGGGAGGGAATCTAGGCAACTTCTAAGATTAGTAGACATGGCTAGATGTATAGATGAGACTTGCTACAGTATCGTTCTTCAGAAAACATGGCCAAGGTATTGTTAGATATATAGCTGAGACTTGATACAGACAGTATCCTTCTTCAGACCACACAGGTGTTACAGCCTTCAACTCCACGATTTCTGCATCCTATCACACATGTCATACACAGGGTATTGAATATTGAACACTTTACAAGGGGACAGGAGCTTCTTGGCTACCCTCAAATACTGTTGCAATGAAAACACAGAAGTTACCCAAGGAGGTCTTGAACATCCCCGGTGTGTGGTGTGCCATTATGTTTGAAGTCTGAAGGGTGGTTTGGGGATCCAGTAGCCCTTGTGAGGTGAAAACCAGGGCACTCTTAAAGTGAGAAAAATGTATTGTTTTAGATTGAATAGCTACTTACCAAGCTCTTTCCTTAGTATTTATTCAGTCCTCAAAGCCCATCCAGAGAAAGGTCATTCTGTGTTCTCTAAAACAAGAATAAGACTGAGGATAGATGCTGCAAGATGGGACATGGCTCATCTAGACAGGAAGCAGTGGAGCAAGGACTTGGGCCCAATTCTTTCAGACAAGCAAAGGTTCAATCTTACTTGGAGATGACTTTGTTTTAAACTCAATTTATCATTGTAGTTTCTTTGTTTCAAGTTAAAAAAAAACAAACTAAAGATAGCTGATAAAGGGGTAGGTTGTGTCAATTGTAGGGACTTCAGCCACAGGTGCATCCAAGAGTCCCGGTGAGAACAGAATGCCTCGTTCCACCCCCATGGCCTCTTCTGGTCCTTTGCTCATTATGAAGTAGATTCTCCCCATGAGGAAATAGACAGTTACCATCAGCTGCACTCCTGGGCCTAACCAAGCAAAGACAGTCGTATTCAGCTTTCTTTCTCTACATTGCATAGGTATTTTTTCCCCTTACTTTCTGGTCTAGACTTATGTGTACGTGTTTTCAATCGAGGGCTCACTCATCATTCCACTTCCATCAATCGTGTATGAGCAGGGAGGTGAAATCAGGTGAGGTCTAAGTGAAATCTTTCCACGCAATTTGGATTGCACCATGTAAGAGGTGAAACATGATTTCTTAAGAGACTCTCAAGGTGAAGCCTACAGTGGCATCATAATGGAGACCAGGCAGGCAGAAACATCAGGGGCTGAGTGTGCCCTCATTTCTGCAGATGTAAAATCTTGTAGCTGGCAAGAACAGATCTTTGTTCCTTTTTTATCCACTCCTTCCCCCTGGCTCTCGGTGTTCTGTGATTGCATCTGTTCCTTCTTCCTTAGAGGAAAAGAGTTGACAAATTTATTCATACAAAAATGTGAGTCACCCAATCACTAGGAATCCTTGCATTCTAGATTCTATAATGCGCATTTGCTTAGTTGACTGATAGTTGTTGAAAATTCACCATGTGGAGGGCTTTATGCCAGATAAAGTACTGTAGACAGGGCTGAAAGAAGACAGCCATGTCTTATATAGGTTAGAAGAAAGAGTAATCCAATAAAAACAAGCCGTTCCATATTAGAGGAAATAGAACGTCGTCAGAGTATTGCATTTTCAAAATCAAGGAGTTCATAAAACAGAAGTGATTTTCTGTCTCCCAGGTCCCAGGGCCCTGACTCTGCAGGTTTAAAGCAAACACATGAGTGTCTGACTTTTATTTTGCTGATTGTTCAAGGATATGGATTTGGTCACTGATTGAATCTGAGATGTTTATTCTGTGATGCCAACATTTCCAGAATCATTGTATCTCTTTGGAAAGAGAGAGGCCTTGGAGCAAGCATGATCTGTCCTTCAAAATGCACTGTTCAACAGGCATTAATATGACCTTTCATAATCCACCCTTATTTCCTATATGGTCACATGACAGGTTATAGCATCTTTGGTGAAAATCTCATCACAACAGAGGCTGCTCCTGTGAACTTTTGTTTTGTCTAGCTGTGGGAAAGCACATGGCTCTTGCAGGTCCAGATGGAAAGTGGAAGACAGAATGCTCAGAGCAGCCCTCATCCAGTGCCAGACTGCCTTGGGTACCAGTCTCAACTCCTTTCCTTTCCATGAGGCCCCACCCATCATGTGCTGCGTTTGCCACCAGGCTCTCACAGAACTTCCCGAAGAGACAGCGCTCCTCCTGGCTAGAGCAATAATCTGTTTCTGAAGGTGCATCTCATTGCCTTTCTGACCTATACTGTCTCACGGCCCACTCTTTTACTAATGTTTCTTGTCATTTTTCCATATAAATGATAACATGCTAATACATGTCTAAAGGCCCTCTGCTTAAAAAGTCCAGAGTGAGTCCTCTTGTATGTTTGTTGAATTGGTCATATGCCACCATGTTTAACCTTGTCTTAAAAATGAGTGCTAGCAATAATCTTCAGATATGTTACCAACATAAAGGCCTTAAATAAGTGTCTAAAGTACTAAACTAAGGATTCCTCTGTATCTATGACATACGGACTTGACCAAGTGCTCTTGCCTGTCAGTCAGGAGGTGAAGACATTGTTATGGTATTATCTTCACGATTCCTTCTGAAAACTTCCCTCAACCCAAATCATGCTGAACAGTTCTTCTGAAGAAGGGCTGCAAGGAAGGAACAGACTGATATTAAAATGGCATTGTACTAAAATAGTCATGGAGAGTGCAGAGAGTGTGTTTATTATGCAGAACGCATCTTAGCAAGATGAGAACTTCTATTCTTAGGAACAAGACAGGAGTGGAAAAAGCCCAGTAAAACCCAAACGGACCTAAAGATTTACTCCACCAAAGAACGAGGGAAAAACTACTTGGGGGAATTTAATTTTGATGCTCTCTCCCTCCCCTTTTCACCTCCTTTCAAGTGGTAACAAATCTTTCTGATGATAATTGTAGTGCATGGCTATTTGCGGTGATCTGGGGGCTGTGGACCATCCTTTTTTAGATTCTATTGATCACCCTCTTCTCCCTACTGATTAATAGGCTTTCAGGAGAGCCCAGAGAACAGGAACTCCAATACTTTTATTCCTATATGAGCAGAGAATGGAAAAAAATGTTGAATGGATACATTTATTTCCAAGTTTTTTATAATAACATCTTGATAGAAAATAATAGCCATAAAATTAGTATGCAGAGAAATCTGGAGGATGAGATGGATGAGGGAGGGAGGGAGTTGAAGGGGTGGGAGGACATTGTATAGACAGATGTTTGGGGGATGTTCGCTATTGCTCTTGGGACTCCCAGAAAGAAATTACAGTTGGTACCCTACCGCATTGCAGAAGAAAACACACAGTGGAATGGAATAGCTCTTCAGTGTGTTTTTAAATTTAGATTTATTTGTTTAATTTTATGGGTATGAATATTTTACCTAAATGCATGTATAGGTATCACATGTGTGCTTGCTTCCTCACAGAGTTCAGAAGACAGCTTTAGATCCCCTGAAACTTGAGCTATGGGTGGTTGTGAGTCATAACGTGGGTGCTGGGAACTGAACCAAGGTCCTTTGCAAAAGCAGCTAGTGCTCTTGGCCTTCGGGCTGTCTTTCCAGACCCCTTTTGTGTATTGTTTAGTGAAAGAACAGACTGCTACCTCCCTGTAACTACCTACTAGATACTTTTGAGATTTTTATCATCAATTTCATCACACCTGGTAGATGGTCCATGTCCTAGTGAGTATCTCCACGCCCGTAAGCATAGGTGTATCCCTAATTATATTCAGAAAGTTATTAATAACAATTTTATAAAAGGACATGAGCTTTGGAGGGAAACAGTTTGATCACTAGAGGGAGATGGAGGAAAGGAGAGACAGACTTGATCACAATTCGTTGTAGGCATATGTAGAATTTAACAAAGAAACTAAAAGTGTTTAAAGGGAAACAGGAGTAACTACTTGATTAGGTTTCTGAGTTTGAAAGCAACAGAAAATTTAGCTACAAAGTAATCTGTTAACAGTTCAAATGAAGCCGGGCAGTGGTGGCACATGCCTTTAATCCCAGCACTCTGGAGGCAGAGGC
>LOJH01005283.1:0-25385 GCA_001685095.1 Ellobius talpinus | reverse complement strand
AAAAACAAACAAAAACAAAAACAAAACAAAAAAACCCAGTTCAAATGAAAGGAAAAGCTAAAGGATTAGAATAAATGAAGATAAATTAGAATAAATAAGATGCAGCCATGCTCTGTAGGTCTGGATGCGGAAACTAATGGTCAAATTAATGAGCTGCTATCCCAGGAATGAATGGGTTCTGCTGCCCTTCTGCCATTCCATCAAAAATCAGAAATATCAAGCCTTTTTACTGAACTGTGTTGGGGCACAGCTTGACCTGTTAGTCAGGGACAGCAGGGTATCCAGAGGTAAAATTCGGCTTGGAAGAAATAATCCCCATAAAGAAAATGAGGTGAGTAGCAGAGACTGAGAACTGGCCTGGGGGTCTTGAGAAATACATTGTAACTGGGGTACCAAGAACATCCATAGAGCACTGCCTCACTCTGGACTTGCCATCTGATGCTTTGTCTCAGGTACTTTCCTAAGGCAGTAATAAGGTTTTACTAACACCAATCAACATTAATTCTTCTTGTTCAGGAAGGCGTCATTCTCTTCACTCACCGCTAGTTGGCCCCCTCTCTTGACAGCTTTGCTCCTGAACTGTGAAGCCTGCCATCCTTCTTGGTTATCCCTCCAAAATCTAGACAAAGCAGTAACCCTACCAGTCCTCATATTGCACATAAAAGACTTCAATCTTTTAATAAAATTGTTCCTTTCAAAGTTGTACAGGAACATGTACTATAAGCTACTAAGCTTGTATGTACTATTAACTGGTGTAGGAGGTCCTTCTGTATTTGCATTGCTTTCATTGGTTGAATAAAGAAACTGCCTTGGCTTTTTGATAGGGCAGCCCTTAGGTGGGGGGGAGTAGACAGAACAGAATGCTGGAAAGAAGGGAAATGTGGCAGACGCCATGAATCTCCTGCCTGAGACAGACATAGGTTAGACTCTTGCTGGTAAGCCACAATCATGTGGTGATACACAGATTTAATAAAAATGGGTTAATCAGGATCTGAGAGTTAGCCAATAAGAGGGTAGAGCTAATGGGCTAGGCAGTAATTTAATTAATACAGTTTCTGTGTAGTTATTTCGGGGGTTAAGCCAGCCGGGTGGCAGGATGTGGCCCGCTCCTCCTACTACAATAAGCTACATGTACTATAAGATCTAGACAGTGTGTGCTCAGTGTCAGGTGTTTTACATCTTTATTAACCTATGGACACGTGAACCCCCAATACAAAACAAACCACATAAAACAAAATCAAATTAACAAGACAATGCCATACCCCTTAGGAATCCAGTAGGGTTCCATTTCATTGTCTTTTAAAATAATCAAACCCTCTAACATAACACTTCCAATTGTATTTCTCTCACAAAATGCAATACAGTGTGACTGAAAAGCTATAAATTACTCCTTGGTCTTTAATGTTTCTATAAATATGAGAGTAAAGTCATTAACAAAGCCATTAGGATAACTACTAGCTAGAACACTCACTAAAACATCATAAATTTCTTTGGTTTAGGTTTTGGTTTGTTTTCCTGTTACAGGGAGCAGAAATCTGACACATTGCTGAACCCCACACTCTCACTTCCATGTCCCTAATACAAGGATGTATTTTGCAATAAGGTGTCTCAATTTTGTAAAGATCTTTACATTCACTGGGGCAGGGTAGGTTGGGGAATACCTTGGCTTGATTCAGTCCTAGACCAACGGATAGATTCTGTGTGGAGCTTGGCATGACCTTATTTGTATAAGCCCTGTTCACCTCATGTGTAAAGGGGAGTAAGACAGTAGCTCCAAGTAATGATTTGTGGTAAGCACTTAGCAAAGCATCTGGTCCTTATAAACACTTGGCACCTGTTGGCTACTGAGAACTTTCTGTGGGCACTGGGGTCTGATGTCCCTGAGCTCTGCTGCCAGCCCTAAGTGTGACTTTCTTTGTAATATCAAAATGCAAGTGTTAGCTAATGGGGAGCTTCTGCAGAGATATACAGAGAGGAATGAAACACCCTGAAATATGAATACTGCGTTCTCAAGTCCTACATATTAGGACTCGTTCCAACAATTCATAGTCATGACTCAGCAAAATTAAAAAATTCCTTCTGGCATGAGCCTTCATCAGCTCTGTTGCCACATATAATTAAAATAACAAACCCATATGCACCAAGTGTCTACTTTGGAATTGACAGATTAAGTGACTAGCAAGAGAGCCAGCTTCTAGAAGGGGATTCTGTAGGTTCTCTTGTGGTGTCCTTGACCCCTCTGGCTCCTACAATCCTTCCTCTTTCTCTTCATCAGGATTCCCCAAGCTTGACCTAAGTTTGACTGTGGGTCTCTACATCTAATTTCACCAGTTGCTGAATGAAACCTCTCGGATGACAATTGGGTTAGGCACCAATCTTTGAGTAGAGCAGAATATTGTTAAGCATCATTACGTTGGCATTTTTTCCTCCAGTTGTATTTGGTTCTATTCTAGGTTTCTGGGCCATCCAGCCTCTGGATCCCACAAAATCAATTAACCTGGGCTCATAGGAATTCATAGAGATTGAACCAACAACCAGGGAACCTACATGGGATTGATGTAGGCCCTCTGCATGTGTGTGACAGTCGTGTAGCTTGGTCCTCTTGTGGGACTCCTAACAGTGTGAACAGGGGCTGTCTCTAACTTTTTTGCTGGCTTTTGGGATCCTCTTCCTCATACTGGATTGCTTTGCCCAGTCTTAATACAAGGTGCAGTACTTAGTCTTACTGAAACTTGATATGTTATGCTTTGTGGATATCTATGGGAAGCCTGCCTTTCCCTGAATAGAAATGGAAGAGGAGTGGATGAGGGGGAGACAGAGGAGAGGTGAGGGGGAGGAGCTTGGGGGGAGGAGAGAGGGGAAACTACAATTGGGATGTAAAATAAATAAATAAATTTTAAAAATGAATGTGGACCAATAAATGTTTATGATTTAACAACAGCAACAACAACAAACTTCTAGAAGGAATGCTCCTTAGGTACCACTTTGTTCTGGGACAGAGGGGGGAAAAGTATCATAAAATCTTTAACAAAGCAGTTCCAACAGCACAACAGCAAAATGCTGTCCAGGAAACTGCCATCCATGGAGCCAATTATTAGAACCTCAGGGTATTCATTCTCAAGATGATTAAGGCAGTTACGATGGCTGAAGCAATTATCCCATAATAATCACCTAGCACTCTCCAGGATAGAAAGTGAGGTTACTGAAATGGAGGGCATCCCTGAAAAATAAAGAAGAAACACACAGTGGTCTGCCCTTATTGGCTTTAAAATACCCCAGGGGGAACATTCATAGTAAATGCTGTGTCACTAGTAATAAATTAGCGCTATGGTAAAAGTTAACTGATGGCAAGCATTTCCAGGCAAGAATTTCCATAGGAAACCTTCCTCCAAGTGTGCAACCATGCGTTGTATATGCTAACTCCAACATGAGAGCTCCTGAGAGGAGATTGTGCTCTGTAGAAATGCAGCATAGTTTATAGTGGCCCCCAGGAAGATCTGTGACTTCAATTAAAGATGGAGCTGAAAGATGTCAAATGAATATTTCTCTCAAGGACTCTCCCCAGTCCAAGAGGCCCAGGAAACGCAGCTGAAGGGAAATTTACTAGACTTCCTTTGTGATACCACACAGAAATATCCCTCACATACTTCCCTTGGTCCAGCCCTGAGCTCATTTTGGCACCTCAGGTGCGATTAATTGGAGTGATGATTAAGAGTCCTCTCTCCTGGACACTGCAATGTCAGAGTATGGGCCCCACAGGCTCCTGTCAACACCCAGCAGCTTTGTAAGGTACAAGCGCTTCAGGGAGGAGGCAGCCCTTTATTCTTCTCTTTTATGCCAATGACCTCGGGCCACCAAAAGCCATGAAAATGGAAATACTGCAGAGATACACATTTATACAGATATGATTTGCTGGAGCAGGGAATGATACCATGAACCAAAATGAAACCAAAGCTGAGTTTATTCAACAGGCACAGAGAAAACCCTCATCTACTTCAATGCCAGATTTTCAATTGCGATTAAAGAGGGGAATTGTTTTCAACAAGTGGTTATTTCCCTTCTCCCACTTTGTCTATTTTTTAGTAGCATTTGTAGTTAGCATAAAACATGCTGTATTTAGTTGTGCAAATCTCACACAATATTTCGTACTTCAGTTCTACTCACTTGCCTCATTGGCTTCCTTCCTCCGATCATCCTTCCTTCCAATTTTACTTCAGTCATTTTGTTACCCTCTCAGGTTCCACCTCCCTTTCTCTTTAGGTGTCTTCCTCTCCTCTCTCATCTGTTCTCTCTCTCTCTCTCACTCTCTCTCTCTCTCACACACACACCACACACACACACAAACACACACATATATACAAATAGATATAAATATTTAAATCTAGGTTCCATGTTGTCAGGGGTTTCTGTCCTGCCTAGTTTCTGTCCTCCCACCAGGTCCCACAGCTCTTTAGCCCCAAAGAAATCACACAGAGGTCCACAAAGTTATAAACTGATTGGCCCATTAGCTCAGGATTCTTATTAACTCTTATAACTTATATTAGCTCATTATTCTATTATGTTAGCCACATAGCTCGGTACCTTTTTCAGCAGAGCAGGTCGCATCTTCCTTCTTCTGTGTCTGGGCAGGACTGCCGGGAGAGCTTCCTTCTTCCCAGAATACTCCTGTTCTCATTGCCCCACCTCTACTNCATTAGCTCAGGATTCTTATTAACTCTTATAACTTATATTAGCTCATTATTCTATTATGTTAGCCACATAGCTCGGTACCTTTTTCAGCAGAGCAGGTCGCATCTTCCTTCTTCTGTGTCTGGGCAGGACTGCCGGGAGAGCTTCCTTCTTCCCAGAATACTCCTGTTCTCATTGCCCCACCTCTACTTCCTGTCTGGTTGTCCTGCCTATACTTCCTGCCTAGCTATTAGCCAATCAGAGTTTATTTAAAACATAATTGACAGAATACAGGATTGTCCCGCACCAGTTCCACATTTGTCTTTCTGAATCTGGCTCTTTTTGCTTAACACTGTAACCTCCAGCTTCATTCATTTTCCTATAAATGCAGTAATTTCATTCTTCTTTACAGTTGAATAAAATCCCCTTGTGCATAATGAACACACGCTTCTTTTAGATTCATCTGTTGATGAACATCTGGACTACTCCGTATCTTGGCTACTCTAGATAGTGTGTTAATGAACATGGGTATTCAGGTACTCTGTATGTGCTAACTTAGTCCTTCGGATATTTGCTCAGGAGTGGCATAGCAGGTCTTACAAAAGTCCATTTATAGTGTGTTGAGGAGCTATCACCGTGACTTCTACAGTGGCTATACCAGTTTGAGAAGTCACATACAGTGTAAAATTGCCTGGGTTTGTAGTTTGTTTCCTTGGTGATAGCCACCCATTCCCTACCCTACTGAGTAGCCATGAGACTCATCTGATAATGTGGTCCCGAAGTGAGGGCAGTCTCTCCTGTCTTTGCATGGTTGAATTTGCTTTTAGCCTTACTGATATAAAAGAACATTCACAGGGGGGCGCTGGTCCAAAGACACAGAAAAGCTGAACCCCCCTCCCCCCTGTAGCCTCAAACGGCCAACCCATGTGCAAATGCGCACCCCGGTACAGGATTATTCTAGGTTTCCCAATGCATGCCACTAGATTGATGGCCAATTTGCCGTGCAGTGCATTAAAAAATAATTGCTAAAAACTGAGCAGAAGCTAGTGCACAGATGTTAGTAGCTCGGTTTGAGTTGAGTCCCCTACCTTATGTCAGGAACTGAAAGAAGTCTTAGCACTGATGACTGATTTAAATCTGTAAGCAGCTTGACAGGATGAGTGTTTGTTCTATTACACCTGTTTAGTGGCTGCTCTAAGTCACACAACTGGGACGTGTCTGGTGAGACTGGACCTCCGTGCTGTCTGCTTGTTCCCACTGTGCTATAGTGTGTTGCTACTGCTCCTCCAAGTCAGGGTGGAAGGGGCAGTGCTGCCATTCTGCTCCATTCTCATTCCAAGTTCAGTTGTCTCATGTTAATAACTTCATGCCCAGCGTGATGGTGCAGGCCTGAAATTCCAGCTTCAAGAAGCTAAGGCAGGAGCATCACCATTTCCAGGCCAGTGGGCTGCAGTGTGAGGTCCTATTTCAACAAATACAAAAATGCGTATCTTCACATATGACTGTGAGTATGTCTAATTGTTTATTGATAGTGATAGCTTAGGCATACTACTCCTAGAGTCTGCTTTATATTGTACTCATGTAATAGAAGCTTTTTATTATTGTATTGCTTTACCACATGGGTATATTTCTTTAAAATTCAAATGGAAAAACCTAGTCTCTAAAATTTTTTTTCCTTGAAAAAGAACAAATGTGGTTCAATGCAAAATAAGTTTAATGCATCTGAAAGAGACAACCTATAATCTTTTATGTTAAATAAAAGGTTGCCACCAAGTAACATCTCAAAGGCTTCGTTTCATTATCAGAACAAATAAATTCATTTAAAACAGAAGTTTCTTTATTCTAACACCTTTCTTACCAACAACTTTAATATTCTAAATTATCTTTTATATCCTAAGCTTGTTTTAAATACAAACCCAAAATGCAACTCCCATCTTCTCTCCTTCCCTCACTCCTTCCTCTTCTTTTTCCTAACATAAAAGATTTTAAAATAGATTCCAGAAGGGTTTTAGATAGTCTTGCACCCCTACAAAACAACATGCTAGGGTGTACAAGGAAGGCATTCTTTTCTAAATAACAATTTTTTGATGTTTTTGTTAGAAGGGATAGTTGGGAACAACTACTAGATACTGCAAATGAAAATAAATGCTGGTGATTTTAGCACCACCTGACAAAAACCCTTTGCTTTACATTTAAGGAAATCTTGGAGAGTGTGATGTCCTTGGTCATATGAATGCCCAAAGGGATTTAGAGTCAAGTTCTGTGGCCCTGACAAATCAGACAGCACGGTTTGAGTCTGTGCACTGAAGGGTTCTTGTATCAGGTTTCCTAATTCCTCCATGAAGCCATATTGTGAGAAGGATGCAGGAGCAGGTGTTTGGGTCCTGGAGACAAAGCCCTCAGGAGCAGACTGCCCTGCCCATGAGTCAGCTCTGGCTCTCAGGAGGCATGGTGATGCTGTTAGATTCTAGGGGAGCTGATTTGGCTCCCAGGTTTTTCTCTTGGCTCCTCTCCTGCTGTGTGATTCCTTTTGCTTCCTGCCCTGCCTGAAGCAGCAAGAGACCTTGTCAGCACCTCCCTCCTGGCCTTCCAGGCCTTCACAGCCATGGAATCAAAATACAATAAACCTCTATTCCTTATAAATCGCCCAGGCTCAAATTTTCTCTTATGGCAACAGAAGATGCACTAAGAAATGAGCCAGTGTTAATTCCACCAGTCGAGAATAAGACCACTACCACAGTTTAATGTCAAATTTGAAGCAAGTTGTGATTAAATACTGGTCAAGTTGATAGGCTCTCCAGAAAATGACCTCAAGTCTTATTTTGCAGGGGTTTATAAAAGGCAAAACCCATAACTTACTGAATTTCCCACAAGGTTAAATCAGTTGTTTACAGATGTGAAAACACATGACTTGTTGTCTCCCATAAATACTAGCCCACAACATTTCACTAAGTATTTGTGGTTAGTCAAAGGGCTTGCAGAACAAAGACATTTTGTTTCATGGGTCTCTTAGACATAGTAATTAAAATGTAAAATGTAACTTTGACTCTCTCATTCCTCACTTGAGCTGTATCCTGAGTCAAATCCTTGACTCTGTGATGGGTACCTGTTTATATTGTTATCTAATAACCATCAGCTTAATGGTACCCAGACAGGGATTATCATCTACTTAAAGCATCAATGATGCAAGAGTTAACAGCAATTAGCAGAAGCAGAAGGACATAAGGCCCTGTGATGAATGATATCAGAATTACTATCTAGAGGTAACCTGGAAATGAGAATGGGAACCAGTTATTTACTTCATCTCAGGTCCTCTTTTTTGCAATGACTGTTTTTTTAGTGCAGCCAGATTGTTTCTAATGACTCCTGATGGTTGACATAGAAACAATTGTCTATTCAAGCTATATAATAATCTCTCTGTTTTACATAGAACAAGTTGAGTGCCCTATCATATTGTAGAACTAGTTCATCTAAATGATCTACCTGTTTATAGACCTGGGTCTATTTGGTTTTAAGATATTTCTTTCCTGGTATTCCAATAGGCACTATAATAGCTATTCAGGGAGTATCCCATTGATCTAACATTCCAGCCTGTTGTGGGACAAAAGACGGCATACTCTCTTCTGTAACTACTTCCTGCTGAAGCCAGGGCATTGTTGCCAGGGCCCAGGGGGGCTGGAATGCTAGCCAGAGGAAATGAAGGGAATTCAGGAAATGGGGCATTCATCAGACGCATCTACTTTGCTGACCCTTCTAAAGAGACAGGGAGCAATCACATTGGTTGGGCTGGTCCACATCCACTTTCAGCAAGTCCACAGCTTGCAGTCCTTGTAGCAGTATGTAGTCAAGCAGCTGTTCCCTGGATAATGTCTGTCAGCAACATGGAAGTCTGCTGAAAAATGTATAGACTAGGGATAGAAGTTAAAATTTATAAGCTTAAGGGAAAATCTTACATTTGGACCTTTCAGGCCCACAGTCCTAATAGTTGGGGCAGGGGAGGAATCCTAAGACCAGGAAAGAAAGAGATCTCATCTTCAGGAATAGATAGGTGAGGAAGCTTATCTGGAGTCCTTTTGACCTGTAAGAGGTAGATCTAAGTATTATGATTCCCTAAATCCTCTGAAGCTTACATAATTTTTTCAGTTCACAGAAAGACATAAAAGTTTTAGATATATTAGCATTATTAATCTCTACTGAAATTCATGTTTTAGAACAAAGCAGGTAACAGGTGTCCAAAAAACAGCTGAAGTAGATTCACTCCTTTGTGTCTTAGAAAAAGATATAGATTTGAGTTAAAAAGCATGAATATTTTATCCTCTGTTCAGAGATCCAGATATGGATTGGACAGAGATGTCTTTAACCCAATGAGAAGCACCTTTAAGTCTATACTTAGAAGACAACAAAAAAGTATTGATAATTTTGAGTTTGTGAATGAACAGTAAGTAGTCAGTGCTCTACCAGCTTCATCGAAGGGGGAAAGAAATCTGAAACATTTTCCATTTTCACAGACCTTAAATCACCTGCTTAGACCTTTACAACTTGGATTTAAACATCTTAAACCATTTTCTTAGTGATCAGAACTTACTTAAGCTTTCACATCCTCAGACCTTTATCTTTAGAACACTTAGACCTCCAGAACTCATATAGACTTTCATGTCTTCAGTCCTTTCTATACCTTAGAACATTTTCATATCCCCTCAATACTTGCACAGGCTTCAACCCTTTTTCTTTCAAATCTAATCATTTACTAGAGACATGAGCAGTTATTGCTGAGAACAGTCATTGCAAACCAGGTTTCTTTAGTGGAACATCGGAAACCTTTTTATCCTTTAATATGAAGCCTATTAGCAAGGCAAATATGTCTGCCTTTTCTTAACAGAAGACCTAGTAGGTTCAGAAAGTGCAAGGCCTAATTTTTGCACATGAAATAAATGTACAATGTGACTACCGCCTTGGGAAAAGAATTTTATTGTTGCTGCTGCTGTTGCTGCTAAGCTGGCAAAGCTATAGTTAGTCTAGCCATAAATACCATCAGAGATCTGAGAAGGATAAATTATAGCAGGTAGTTAATCCAAACAGCCTGTGTATCAATGTAAAATGACAGAGGCTAGTCCATTACCTAGACAGTCATCCCAGGATCCTGTGCTCTCCAGGGTGTTGGGAGCAGAGGTAGCAGGAGAGCATCAGTCTTCAGGCCCAAAAGATGAGAGGCTTTTCTGGGGAGGAAGAACATGGGAGGACTGACCTTACTTTGTCTGGACTAAGTGGGGCAATCAATACTCCAGTGCCCTGTTTGTCCACAGTTTGGGACAGGTCCTGGTGGCAGATGTGGTATTGGGGCATTTTTGCCCAGAGGTTAGCATTACCACAATTCAGGTGGAATCATTGTGGTGCCTCTACTGTGGAGCACTGCTAGAAGTTGGGTTTCTCTGTTGTAGCAAGCTTTTCCCAGACTTCTTAAGTCATTGTCTTGCTGTATCATAAGATAGGAATATCCCTATTTCTGGTGTTTAGTATTTAGTGCTCATAGCTGTGGGCTTAATTCTTAACCTTTTTATTTTTTTACTTTTAAATTCAAATATTAACAATGTAAAACATTCCATAAACCTAAAACATCCTATAATCTTATGAATTTAATTATTTTAAAGATGTTCTTTTAGAATGTTTTATTTTATTTAAATTTTATGTAAAACTCGAAAATTTCCTCTTAAAAAAGTTTAAAATTCCTTAACTGTGTGAGCTCCTGCAATATCAATTTTTTTTTTTACTTTAAGAGGGAAGATACCAGGCACAATCACAATCCAAATAAGGAAAAAACCAAGATCCAAATCCAAGAACAATTTAAAGTTCAATATCTGGAATTCATTCTCAATACTTTTGGTTTTCTTGAGAGGCTTGGATCACCCCTTTGACCCCACCCTCAGCAGCATATACATAGCCTGCCTTCTAGATCCTAGCCTGCTCCATTTTAATATGCTAGTGCTACTGGTAACTATATTACATGGCACCAATGTTTCTAAGACTGTTCAGGTCCACCATTGCAACTCTGCAGCTGTTTAGAAACTCTAACCCTGCCAGACATCAGCAAACCTCAGCTGTTCCCCATGATACTTCATGTCTTTAAAACCAATATGACCTGGGTGATCCTTACATCACAAAGTTGGGTTGCCAAGTCAAGGTACATTCTTGAATATGAGTGTATGGAAATGCATCTTTAATACCTTATTAAACAATCATTGTCTTTAAATTCTATCTTTCATAAACTTTGTTTTCAGGACAGGACAGGAATTATCATATAAAATCCATCCATCCAAAATGTCTTGGAGACCTGTTGTTGCCTCCGTGGTAGGCCCATACCACATGGTCACCATTAATCAAGATGGTGGTGAAATCATATGACATCCATCTTCTCCAATCCTAGCAAAGATGGTTGCCAACCATGTGACTCCCTAAAGATGATGGCAATCCACATGTTGCTTATATCTCAAAATGTAATGATGCCACATGGTTCCTTTAAGATTACCTATGCATAGACCTATCAACTATCAACTATCAATGTTACTAGTTTTAAGTTAATTTTTTCATAGATTGTACAGATTTTTAACCATATCCAATAAAATAAACTTATAAATCTTGAGGTACAGAATGTCCACACAAACTGAGTCCTTTTTTTGTTTGTTTGTTATTCTTCTTTATTCTCTTTTCCCCATTATAGTGTCAGGGCTCTACTAACACAGGACATAGAGTAAACTTTCAAATATTCCTGAGTCAAGAGAAGGGAAGGCCATAACCCAACTCTAGAACCAGCTTTCCAATAAAATAGAACATCATAAAACAACTTTAATGTTATCTACATCAAAAAGACATCCAAAAGTCCTGTTAATCCAAATCCAGTGACCAGAGAGCTAAGAGATCAATTCTAAGCCCTGACCATAAAAGCAGCTATGACAGCAGTAGCAGCTGGTAGCTGGTGGCAGCAAAAATATTTGACCCATTTCTGTCTCATGTCCATGCTAGCAACAAAATTTACTGACACACCAGAAAACACAAACAGAAAAAACTTTGCAACAAAACATGCAGATACAACTTTCATTTTTAAAAAAAAGGAAAGAAAAAACTTTCCATGGGAAACTATCAACCAGAAGCAGGTGGGTGGGCAGCATTTGGCTATCTGCCCTGAATGGGAGAATATTGGGGTCCTGTCAAACCTGCTCCATATTACAGATAGGGAGCTCACAAAACAGAACCAGAACATGACTCACCAGGAGGACTTCATAGATGCTTGCTGTATTTTTAAGTATAGAAATTCACTCCGATGGTCGGAGCACTGAAGGCAGTTTTGGAGCCAGGGGACATCTTAAGGCATGTGCTTCCTGAAGCATCCCTTCATACCCAGAGTTCCAGAATGAAGGCATAGCTTTAGAATCTCGCTGGGGCCTCCAAAAAATTTTAATTCTACCTGCTGAGAATAAGACCACTACCACAATTTAAAGGCAAAATTGAAACAAGATTTAATTAAATACTGGCCATACTGATGGATTTTTTTGGTCAGGTCCATCTTTGGTCTCCCAGAAAATTTCCCCAGTCATGTTTTACGAGGCTTAAAAAGATAAAACCCATAACTCACTGCATTTCCAACAAGGTCAAATCAGGGGTGGGTATGTGTCCTGATGTATTTCCTGCCTGCATACCTCCCACTAACATGTGATCAAGCACATCCAGTGTAGAATGGGTCAACAAACTTATTTAGGGGAGTGAAAACATATGGCTGTCATACAACATATGCTGTGGGACCATGGTCTTGTGCCCTGTAAATATTTGCCCATTGTATTGGTTTAATAAAATGATGATTTGCAAGTAGCCAGGCAAGAAGTATAGGTGGGGAACTAGAAAAAGAGAATTCTGCAAAGAGGAAAGGTCAGACTACAGTCATCACCCAGACACAGAGAAAGCAAGATGCCTTGCTGATAAAAGATGCCAAGCCACATAGATAACACAGACAAGAATTATGGGTTAATGTAGGCTGCAAGAGTTAATAATAAGCCTGAGCTAATAGATCAGCCAGTTTATAATTAATGTAAACCTCTGTGTGTTTCTTTGGGACTGAACAGGACAGAAAATACTGCCAACAAACACACACACACACACACACACACAATAGCTTCTAACATTTCAGGAACTATCTGTCCTTGGGCAAGGGACTTTCAGATCAGAGGCATTCTGTTTCATGGACCTCTTAGGCATAGTAATTAAAACTTAAAACATAACTTTGGCATTCACACCAGCTCATGTTTTTAGAACTAGATAAGAATCAAGAAAGTGATAAAAGTTGCAAATACCTGTGGGGCCATTCATGTAAAACAAATGAGAGAACACGGTCAGGTAAAAGGATGAGCAGTGGGAGGAATGTGTAGAGATCACGTGGCAGGCACTCCTAACCCATCTATCACCCCTAACTGGCAAACAGAACCCAAACTCTTTCCAGGGAGCATTGTTTAAGGACTGTGTCCAGATTGATGGAATCAAATAGTGGCCATTCTATAATCCTTTGCCGTCAGCTACAAGTAATCATGTGACCAAGATCTTGCCAGTAAGAGCCAGGGAAAAATCAGAAATGAATTCTGGGGAAATAGCCTCTTAAAGGAAACATTCATATCTTACACAATGGATGGGGCAGCAATACAATACATCCATAGAAGATGCCTATGCAGCCCCATAGACTGGAGATACCAATCTTCAGAAACCTTGTTAAGAAAGTGATGAATGTCCACGATGGTTAACATTTGTGTTCAACTTGGCATGATCTAGTATCATCTGGGAGACAAGGCTCTAGGCACTCTATTAACTAAGTTGGGAAGATCCACACTGAATGTGGACAGTACCATTCCATGTGCTGGGGTCCTGGACTGAATTAAAAGAAGTCTAGCTAATCACCAGCCCTCAATCAACCATGCAGGCTCTAACACCTGTACTGTCTGCCCGCCTGCAGATGCACTGTGGCTAGCTGCCTCAGCCCTGGCTGATGGGACTTTTCTACCATGATAAGCTTACCCTTGCCCTGTGAGATGAACAAATCTTAAAGAATGAGTCTTTAGGTTCCCTTGGGCAGGCACTTTGTCCTGGCAATGCACAAAAGCAATGAATACATTATCCCAGTGGTTTAAGCTTTTTTTTTGCGGTAGAACACATTCCTGAGGGCTCTGTGTGCTTTCTGGCCTTCAGGCTTCCACTGATAAAAACACAGAAACTCAGTGTGCTGTTAACAGGTCCCAAGAGGCTGGAATGGGGATATTTTTTAATTGCCTGATTTTTAAATACTAGCAACTAAGTCCAATTATGATTATGACATTGTACAAACCCAACAAATCACTCCTCAAGCCAGTTCTGTAAACTGTTTGCAGACTTTACTCTTTTCTTTGTTAAGTAGCATTTTCTTGACTTACCTTAAAGAATACCTTCAAAGAGGTAATTGACAAGCAATTCATCTGTGAGTGCTGAGTCCTGCAGACATAAGAAGGAGGCCAGCCAGACTCCAGAAAAGGAATGGCTTTGCCATAACCAGACAGAGATTTGAAAAGGAAATAGAATTATTTGGTCATGGAGAGCATTGAGTCTGGGCAGGCACTTCCACAGGCTCGCCTTTTCATCTGATTATTATTCTTTTGATAAGAACTCGGAAAGTGCTCTCTGCCTCATGTAGCTCACATCAAAGAAAGTCAAACCACGCATTTGTCAATAATCAGAACAGGAACCTTATGATGATTTTGGCTACTGTCTGTGGTTCCCAGTATTTGCCCATGATGGAGTTACAGTAGCAGTGACTCTGACACCAACAAGAGAAGCAGCGGTCTCCAATCACCACTGAAGGACACTTCTGTTTCCATGTTACTATAGGACAGATCCCGCTCTATCCCTATGATGCTGATGTAACCACTGATGTTACTATAGGACAGTTCCCTCTCTATCCCTATGATGCTGATATAACCATTGATGTTACTATAGGACAGTCCCCTCTCTATCGCTATGATGCTGATATAACCATTGATATTACTATAGGACAGTTCCCCTTCTATCCCTATGATGCTGATGTAACCACTGATGTTACTATAGGACAGTTCCCGCTCTATCCCTATGATGCTGATGGAACCATTGATGTTACTATAGGATAGTTCCCTCTCTATCCCTATGATGCTGATATAACCATTGATGTTACTATAGCACAGTTCCCGCTCTATCCCTATGATGCTGATAGAACCATTGATGTTACTATAGGACAGATCCCTCTCTATCCCTATGATGCTGATGGAACTTTCAATGTTATTATAGAATAGTTCCCTTCTCTATTCCTTATGATATTCATGGAACCATAAATCCCAGGGCTTGGCTATGTATGACATCTATGCTAGATGCAGTATGCCTCCCAGGCTAGTGTGTGTTGTCTCTTTACAATAACTGATGGGAGAGCCAACATTCTGAGCCACAGAGAAGAGTACCCTGCAATACCACATATTTCTAACATTTAAATGCATTAAACATTCCTTCAAAAGAAGCCAAGAGTCTTTGGTGTAACACACAGTAAGGAAAGTGATATAGCCTGGAAAACAGGACTATGATTCCTGAATCTGGCCCAGTAAGATGAATCAACCTGAATTCAATTCCAAGGAGCTCCTACATTGCAAACAGAGAATGAACTCTTGTCCTATTACCTCCACCTATTCACCGTGCCACATACATGTCCAAACATGAACACACACACACACACACACACACACACACACACACACACCCCACAAATAAGTAAATAGATCAATCAACCAGTCAGTCTATCCTCTATCCAACTGTGCCTGAAGGAAGCTCGCCTACTCTTGGATGCTCCAATAAAATAAGACAGAAAATTCCTGGAAAAAAAATAGCTTTTATTAATTCTTAATTATCAATTGCAGCATATGCCAGCAAGTTTTGCTCTGCCCAAGGAGTGGAATCGAAGGTTCAGTGTGCTGAAGATGTGCAGCAATTGAATATAACTCTCATTGGTTGTGCTGGATGGCTAAAGGGCAACCTGAACCAAGGCAGCCTGTTAGAAAACACTCAAGAGAAGAACAGAGACCATTTGTAGGAACCAATGCAAAAATACATAAACGGTAAAGAGAATAAGTTTCCTTATTCTTACCAAGTGCTATTTCCTTACGTTACATTTTTATTCCATTGTCTTCCCCTCTATGTCCTAGTAGCATGTATTCTGCAGACACAAGTGTGTCGCTTCTGGGGCTCATGCTCCACAGACTGGCCTCTCACAGGGCAGGCCAAACCTAACTGGCAATTTAGGTCAGTTTTCTCACCTACTGATGGCAGATCCTAGGAAGAGCAGCTTCCTTCTATGTTCCTAACTCCGCTTAAAGATCTGAAGACTTTGGAGTCTCAACTCTGCTCACACCTAGCTGTGAGGCTCAGGTAAGTCCCGAGGCTCCAGAGGCCCCAGTTTTTGGGGGGCTGTCAGTGAGCTCACTGGGGGCACTGCGTGTATCTGGAACCCTGTGTGAGGTCAGTTAAAAGCTAAAAGCGCTTGATTTCTCCACTGTCGTCCTTGCTGTCAGATTGTCTCGTAAATCTCTTAGGTTTTCTGTTGACGATGATGTTTATTTTTGTTCCTATGTAAAAACTTTCTCTCACCGTGTTTTCATTTGTTTACTTTTCAGAAGAGTGGGGAGAGCACCACTTGCCAGCCTTATACTGAGTTCCTGTGCTGTGCTCGACACTTGAGCTGTCCAATAGGCACCTCAGACTTAACATGAACAAAATATCACTCTTGTTTTCTCTCATAGCCTAGTACCCCTCTTCCCTTATCATGCTCCCTGAGTATATGACATCACCATTCACTCTCAGCCTGAGTTATTTCGTCCTTTAATTCACTTCCGCTGTCTAGATTATCCGAAAGCCCAGCTAGCCCTCCGCCCTAGTATATCACACAGTCCACATTCTCCCACTCAGGTCAAGACAGTCATCCTACTAAAACACCCAACACAGGTATTATAGACTTCATAACTGTCCTAGACTGGCTATCAGGAGAAACTTCTTTTGAGGCAGAAGTGATTTCTAGAGAGACTTTTTTTTTTCCCTTGGTCACCTCCAAGATCTTCCTCAATGAAGGTGAACTTTCCACAAACTAGAGAGTCTAAGGTGGCATCATGAAATTTTGGTATA
The DNA here is from genome assembly GCA_001685095.1 of Ellobius talpinus. Lineage (NCBI taxonomy): Eukaryota > Metazoa > Chordata > Mammalia > Rodentia > Cricetidae > Ellobius > Ellobius talpinus. The sequence goes on along the minus strand of LOJH01005283.1, from coordinate 8,516 downwards.
GAATAAAGTCCAGGAATCCTTGGGAACCAGACACGGCAGGGGCCTGCTGGAGAGCAGTGAGATGGAGTCACCTGGCACCAGGTCACAGTCTGCAGTGGCCTGCTGGGGGATAGTGAGCTGATGTCACCTGGCACGAGGTCACCTCTTCAAAGCACGACCAGTTTTCTAGGCTTGTTTTCCCATCATTGTATCACAACAAGGGATGCCAGGCTCTTTAAGCTCTTGACAAACTGAGTGCAAGCTGGTGAGTTCATTAGAGTCTCAAAAGTTCAGTAGGTCACCACCTAAAGCCCTGTAGGAGAAGCAATTGATCTCAGATTTCTGCTGCTCCTACAAAGCAAATCATCCAGGTTACTGAATTACTATATACAGAATTTCAGAGCTACCATTTAGGACAATAAGATCCTATCAAACCATGATTCTATATGGGTTCTATATGGTCTATTAGCATGATTCTAGACAAAAATATAATATTAGTTTGTTATTTAACTTAATAACTGTTTGTTATGTACTATGTTTTAGTAACCACACTCAATATGTTATGGGTGCAGAAGGAAGTGCTTAGCTAAGTTAAGAACATCAATAACTGCTTGCAATGATCATCATAACTAATAATGAAGCCCTTCATCTCATAGTAATGTTATAGAGAATTCTCATCCCACTTCATAGGCAGAACAACTGAGAGCGGAACAGTCCAACTTACAGCCGGTGGATGGCAGAGGTACCATAACCAGCATCGTTTCTCTCCCACCGGGAGCCACACACACTGCCCTGCTGAGTGTGGCTGCCATGCACTAGACACATTGGGTACATGATAGCTAACTTGTCCTAAATCACAAGAAAGGGGAAGACTGTTCACATTTAAAGAAGAGGAACTGTCCTACAAGAAGACAAGGGCTCCCAAGCCCAACAATGGAAGAAGGAACCAGAATGTATGACCATAGAGGTTGATTCTACTGCTAGGAAGAGCAGGAGGCTTTCTAAGACTGTGTGATTGGAGTTGCTTTAAACAACCAAACTCCATTTTCTTGATTCCTGAGCACCATGCTATTTGTATCATTTCCCCCTAGTGTACTAAGTCTCTGCTTAACCAACACAGAGCTCAGGACTGAGAGCCAGGACGTCAGCCCCAAATCTGTTCTAGATCAAACTCTCAAAAGGTTCCATTGAATTTCCAAGCACTTGAGTCTCTCTGGGGAACCTCACTCCTGCTCCCCTCCTCTCCAGGAGCCAGTGCCCAGAGTGTGTGTGGATGAATCACCAAAACGTTGTAAAAAGAACAGATCTTCCTGAGGCTGTCAGCCAACACTGAGAAACTTAATACAGACAGTCAACCAGACGGAACTCAATTTGTCTATATGAGGGTGGCGGGGGTGAGTCAACTCCAAGGAGCCTCAATGTTTTCTTTCAATTAGTCCAAATAATGTAAAGCAAGTTCTATTAAAAAACCACTAAAATTAATCAAGGTGCCCACATACTCCCAGAAATGTTCTGCCTCCTTCCTCCTACCTGGCTTTACCTTCTCCATAGATGGGAGTCTGAGGGTAGACCAGTTTGCTTTCCCTCTTCTGTGTGGACAGAAGCTCGCAGTCACCAAAGCGAAAGTCACTGTACTTTGTTACTCCAGGCCTTCTGAACACCACTCAAGCTAAAGAAGCTAAGAGTTAGGCAAAGGACGAAGACAAATCTGGATTGGAATAAATCTTTACATCGTGGATAAACATGTGTGATCCAGATCTTTCCCCATACATGTTGTACAGATGTTTATTCCATTTTAGCAGTCCTAATGTGGAGGTCAAGAGCACAAACCCTAAAATCAGGAAGAAATGAGTTTAAATGCTGCCCCTGCCACTTGCTAGACTGTACACGGACGTTCTTCTCTAAAACGTTTTTGTTTCACTTCTTTTACTTCTAAAATTAAACTGACATCAATCCCTAGTTTTTGGGTACCTGGCCAATAACTAGTACATGCTAAGTGCTTGATAAACGCTATGTAGTGTCTTTATTATCCCCCTTTATTATGTACTGGTCATCAATCTCGGGGTTATAAACAAAAGAAAACAAAAGAAACCCGATGCAAATATGTGTAATAAAAATAACAAAATGGGAGGGTATACATAACTTACATGTTAGAGAAGAACTGGGTTCAGATCTAACCGGCCCAGAATCTGAACATAACGATTGACAGTGTACCCATTGAATGAGAGTCACCCTTTCTGATTTGCTCAGAACAATTGGGTATGTCATACACTGACAATCTTACCTGCCCATTTCTCTACTACTAGCTGGGGCTTTTGCTAAGCCTAGGCCTTCCATCTCAGAAACAATAGCATACAGACCACTGGGTTCCCAGGGTCTGAGAAGAGGAGAAAAATGAGTCCACAGAATTGTCATCAGATAACATCATCAGAACCAAGCCCCCAGGATTTAATATTGGCTTATGATATGGAGCACAATCCAGGTTTGCTAATGTCCAGCATGTAGAAATGAGACACCAGGGCTGAGACAGTGAGGAGATGACCCAGTGGGTGCAGTGCTTGCTGGGTCAGTGTGAGGACCAGGACCTGAGGTCAGTCCCCCAGAACCGATAAGAGCTGGACATGGAGAGGGCATGGTAACCCCAGTGATCCCCAGTAATCTGTGAGACGGAGACAGGAGAACCCCCAGGAACTCACTGGCCAGGTAGCCTGAAGCACGTTGCACTGGATAGCAAAAGAGACCCTGTCTCCAGCAAAGTAGAATGGCAGCTCTAACCTCCACACACACTGCGACACACATATACTTGTACACACACACACAAGTAAACACACATGTACACCGTGCATAACCACATGAAAAGATTTTTAAAAAGACAGCAGACATTTTGAAGGTGGTGCCACTTCTTTAAGAAGCCACCCTGCATTCTGATTCATTCTCAGTACAGCCAGTCAAGGTCTATCTGTGAGGTATGACTGGCCCCATACAGAATGGCATTTAGAATCATTAATGATGTAGTAAGACCTAAAGAGACAGCTTCCCCTTTGGGAGGAATTTATAGCCTGCCTCGTGTGCACATTCTTAATGAATCCTCAATTGCAAGAAGTAGACATCACCATTTTACAGACAAGGAAACAGGCTCAGAAAATTACATCCAATAAGAAATCTCTGGGGCTATGAGTGCAGTCCAGTTGTGTTTCTAATCCACATCTGTCTAGTTCCAAAGGCCATGCTATTCTTACAATGATGCTCTGTCACCTTTCTCAGTGGAACTATAAGTCACTTCCTCTTTATTCTTTTGCCACCTTTTCAGTGTTTGAAATGCTTTGTGAAAGAGGCAGAATGGTCCTGAAAGACTCCACAGATGCATGCAGCCTTTTGTCACGACACTCAATGTAGGTTGAAAAGCAATTTCATAATAGTCAGGGCTCTGCCACCTCCAACTGCTCTCTTTGAACAGAAGTCTCATTCTTTCTCCACTTAAGGGTGGGGAAAGCCCTTTCAGCCATTTTGAGTCAAACATGTATATGAAAGCCGACTCGGGCTGTTCCACAAGGAGCATGCATGATGTGTCAAGTTTTCCCTGTGGAAATCCCTTCTTGTGCGCTGCAGGAAGGAGGTTGAGGGACTGCAGTTGTTAGGAGGCTTTATAGTCATTTGCTCTGATTTTTGTCTATACACACAATGTTCCTAGGCATCTGGGCATAATCTTGGACGATTCTCCAGATTAGAGACACTCCTACCCTAGAGCTGTCTATCACAGTCCTGGGTTCTAAGTGACAATTACAAACCCCGAAAGGTCTCAAAATACGTTCTCAGCATCCCAGTGAGCTAAACTCTTGTGGCTATCAGCTTGGGTGTGTGTTTGGGAGCTCAGTTTCCTCCTTCCAGAACTGAGGAATACCCCAGAAAGAATCCTGTCCCAATTCTCACTTAGTACAATCAGCCAAAGGGTTGGACAGGGCTGTCCTAATGGTAACCTTGGTCACTTCCTTTCCAGCATCATTCTCTGCTGAGTCTGGACATAGAAACTGAGGTTATTAAATTATTCTTTAAACCAAGTAGAACGTTTCAGAGCTGTGGTGGCACCTGCATATAATCTCAGGACCTTAAGGGACTATAAATTAAAGGTCAGGGTGGGCTACATCGCAAGTTCGAAATCAAAATTCGACACACAGTTCAAAAATCTAAAAGACAGCTACAAACCTCAATAGTCTCAATTTTATTTGAATTATTTTGTATAGGTAATTTACTTTCTTTGAGTCTAGCATCTTTCTTTTCTGTTTGGCTCTTACTACATATACTTCTTTCATGCTCTCAAAATATATGTTTTGAAATATAAAAACACTTAGGAGTGCAGAAATATGCACGCTCGGGAGACAGTTTGCTCTTCAGTATCTACTTAGTCCACAAGGTTAGAACTAACAGTTAATGTAAAACATGATAAGGCTCCAGGCTTTTCTCCTAAGCCTACAGTCAACAAGAATGGTAACACGAATTAAAAGTTTCCATTTGGGGGCTGGAGACATGGCTCAGCTGTTAAAGAGTACTGGTCGCTTTTGCAGAGAATCCTGGATTGGCTTCCAGCACAAACACAGCAGCGCACAAGCATTTGTATCTGTGCTTCCATGGGATGCAACACCCTCTTCTGACCTCTCAGGGCACAGGGCATGCAAAGCACTTGTATACTTAAGATACAATAAATAAATCTTAACAAACATCTTATCTCCCCTCACCCCGGCCAATTCTTCCCTTATCTTAAAGCTGCCCATGAAGGGTAGAAAGTGACTCTTAAATATCTTGATGTGGAGCGTAACAGCTGTGTAAAGTCCTTCAGGTTTGAAGTTTCGTCTGGTGCTTCTAGGATGGACAAGAAGTTTTCAGTTTTCAGTTCCTTTATAAGCAGTTCTGAGACCAAGATTAACATTGGATGGAGTCAAGTGGATCAATAAGCAGCAATGAAGAAGAGTAGAGTGAGTTAAGCCACAGAGATAACACTGTGGCCATCCACAGTCAGGTGGACATCAGGTCTAGATGCTTGACCTATAGAAACTGGGATGTCTGTACATAGCCACATACACATCACATACACATGTACATATATGTACACACATGGTTTTTTTTACAAATGTTTATTGCAATTTTCTCTAAGACAATACTCATTCTAGCTAGAGGTGGCTAAAGATGCCATGATATAAAATACAGGTGTTTAAATTGGAATGGAAAAAAATTCACCACCATCGTAGACACAAGGAACAGTTTGGTTTTTTGCCAGATTTTTTCTTAATTTTTAATTAATTATTTGAGAATTGCATACAGTCCATTTTGACTATAGAAATCCCCTACCCAACTCCTCCAAGATCAGCACCCTTCCCATTGCCACTCAACTTTGTTTTTGTCTGTTTGTTTGCTTTTCCATCCGTTAATTCAAATTTGTGCTGCCCACATATTCTTAGATATGTGGTAATGTCAACTTACCAGGAACAATATGCTTAAAAAAACTGATTCTTCCTTTCCCAGCACTGCCCATTGCTACTAGCACCTATGGATGGATGGAACTTCATGCCCACCTCCCTCCTGTGCTGGAGCGAGGTCTGGATTGAGCTTATGCATGTTGTCATAGCTGCTGTGAATTCATTTGTACAGCTGTCCTGCTGTGTCTGCAGGACGTAACTTTCTTGGATTCATTGACAGATTCTACCTCTTACAGTTTTTCCACTCCCCCTTCTACAATGACTGCTGAGCCTTGGGAGGAGGGGATGTGATATGGATGTCCCACTTAGGGATGAGCATTTCCGCAGTCTCTTTCTCTGCACCTTGGCCAGTTGTGGATCTCTGGGTTAGTTACCACATCCTGCAAATAGAAGCTCTTTGAAGATGGAGAGATGCATGAATCTGCTCTATTCACAATAGACAGGTAATACAAACAGTCTGTGTGTCCAACAGTGGATGAGTAGATAATGAAAATGTGGTACACTCATACAATAGAATGTAATTCAGTTCTTTTTGTCAGATTCATAATTATTGTACAAATTGATTATTACAAGATGAGTTGAGATCAGTTTCTTCAGGCATGGAACTTAACATTTTAAAATCCATTTATGTTGCTTTCACAGCTGGAATTTTTGTGGGCCTTAACATGAAGAAGAATACCAAAAAAGCAATATTTCCATATGTGGTCAGTACACATTTCAGGCTACTTTGGAAAGTATTAGAGTTAAGATGTTTTTCCATACCAGTGAACTGGAAATGGCCATCACTTTCTGGAACAGTCATGACTTCAGTCTTCACCCAAATAACACTATAATTTAGCTCTTATGAAAAGCAATATCATAAAATTTGAGATCAATGAATGGAGTTAGAAGAATCACTCTAAGTGAGGCAACCCAAACCCAGAAATATAAACATCACATTTTCTCTCATTTATAGATGTTAGTTTCATATCTCAGACATGTATTTCAGGTCAGCCATCCAAAGAGGCCAGGAGATTTCTCAAATTTCTTCATTCCACCTGCAAACAAAGGACCCTTTTATGTGGCCTTAGCTTTTTTCCCCACAACTTCCTTCTGATTATATGTTTAGGCTTGACAATATTGTCTTCCAGTTCCTCGCTTTGACACAGTTCAACATGGTACTCAAGACCCATAGAGATAAAACTAAGGATGCAGTAGTAAAAGGCAAATACACACATATGATATGTTACACACACACACACACACACACACACGTTTTTAAAGCTGATATTTGGGAAGATCCATGTATAAAAAGGAGTATTTTTAATTTTATTTGACTTTTTGTGTTAATATAGGCTGGCCCAGGCTTGCCTCAAACTCAGTCTTTAGCCAAGGCTAGCCTTGAACACCTCATCCCCCTACTTCCATTTTCCAAGTATCAGGAGTGGGTGTGAGATGCCACACCTGATGACTAGCTTTGTATTTGTATAATTAGCTGAATTATAAAGAACTGAAGTTTAATACTCTTGTAAGGAATGAGGAGAGAAATTGATTTGTCTTTACTACCAAGGGGCACTGCCAATACTGAAGTTTATTATGTTTATTTTTCTACATGCACCTATTGTATGTTAAGCACATACACACACCATATTATAGATAATAATATGTATTATGTCTATAATATATATAATCTAGAAACAACAAATGTGAGAAGACTTATAATATTTGTCTTTCTGAGACTGGTGTTATTCTCTTAATTTGGTTGTCTCTGGTACACCCATTTTCCTACAAATAACAAAATTTACTGCCTTTAATTTCCAAGTAACTTTCAGAACAGTGAGTCACTTACAGGTCACAGTTACAGAAGATGTAATCTGAACAAATATATTTAAACAGAGGTGTGTGACAGTCAAGTGAATCAATTAACTTTACACAATTGATTCCAGACTCGGTGGTTTATTGTGTTTGTCAAAGCTATTGACTGAAGCATAGAGCTCTGCTACGTCTGTTCCTGAAGTAACTAAGTCATCAAAATATCTGCTAAATGTCATAGAGTCTAGGTCCTGAAACACAGTTTCAAATTACAAACTAAGGACCACAAGGCGGAGTACATGTGTGGGTATGTTCATTCATGTATGGTACATGTGTGGGTGTGTTCATTCATGTATGGTATGCCTGTATTCGTGTGTGCACATAGACATGGAGGTCAGAGGGCAACCTTGGGTGTCACTCATCAGGTACCTTCCAACATTTTATTTGAGGTGGAGTCTCTCCTTCGACTTGAACTTCTCCTGCAGGCTAGAGTAAATGGTTAACAGGCTCACAGTGAACCACTCGTCTCTGTTTTCCTTCTTGCCTTCACTGAAATAAGCACACACACACACACACACACACACACACAGAGCTTTGTTTGTAGGTGCTGAAGATCAGATATCCCTGGTTCCAGTATTTGTTCCCTAACTTAGTCAATAGCCTAAGAGACTCTCAGACTCACTGCCAGCTCTACCATTCTTCCTTGCCTTCCAAGATCATAAACCCAGCTATTTTGTTATGAAATATGCTTATTTTGAGGATTTCCTCTACACTCTGTTAAGGGAGAGGTCATAGGGGTTGGAGGATGGTCAAGCACAAGGCACTTGTTACTTGAGAGAAGACACTGATGGCAGAATGTTAGTTCATGTACTTACCAGTCACAGGGGCCAACAAGAGGCTCCTAGCAGGCAGACTCTGTGCTATAATCCTTGATCCTTGTATGGGTGTAGATGGGTTTGTCTGAATATTTCTATTATTTATTAGGAAACTGAAACAAATATCCAAAGATAGTCAAGAATTATATCTGGTCCATTTTTGGGGACATGTTGAGGTAAAGGATACATATATACAAGAGGAGGGTAGGAAGGATAATGGTGGTGAAGCCCTCCTGCTTAAAAAATTCTTGGAAAATGTCCATTCAAGGGGCCCAGAGGTCTCTCCTTGTAGTGATAGGGGAGAGCAGGCCTGCTTTTCGTCCCGCCCAGCTCCCACAAGGCTAGTTTATACCCCAAAATAATAACACACAAATTGTATTCATTTAAACACTGCCTGGCC
>LOJH01005282.1:16815-33623 GCA_001685095.1 Ellobius talpinus | reverse complement strand
TAATAAATATCCAATTCTATTCCATACAATGTGTCTGCCTCCCACCCATGTGCCCGCCCGCTGCTCGCCGCTGGGACTCTGCACCTCCCTGGGACTCAGCCAGCATTTTAAAAAAAATCATAAAAGGGTATATACAAACAAATTAATCCTCATCCATCCCACATACAGACAGGATCTGTTGAGTGTCCTCTTTATTAGAAGCCATCAGTGCTTCTCGCAGTTTCTCAGCTACATGTCACAGTGATATTGTGTGATAAAGTGGTCATGGCCCTAATTTAACAATGTCTGTGATGATCCTTAATGGCTACCAAAAACTCTACATAATTTCAGTATAATGATATTCTGAAAAATATTAGTATCAAGCCTTAGAATATTATCCTAAGTTGTCTAAAAATAGAAAAAGAGGTAAATGGTGGCTTACTGTATGCTTTGTTTTTAGCGTTACTGTTGTGATGCAGAGGAGTGGATGGGGGAGGGTGAAGGAACTGAGGGGGAAAGAGGGAGGGGAAACAGCATTCAGTATGTAATATATGACAGAAAATAAAGTATATAAAAATATAAGCATAAACATTTGAAAAAGAGCTGGAGAGATGGCTCAGTGATTAAGAGCACTGACTACTCTTCCAGAGGTCCTGGGTTTGAGTCCCAGCACCCACATGACTCTTCCCAACCATTTATGCTCCAGTTCCAGGGGATCTGATATCTTTTTCTAGCATCCATAGGTGTCAGGCATGTAAGTGGTCCACAGACATCCATGCAGACATACATAGAAAAGTTTTTAAAAAATCTGAAAAATGAACACATTCAAGAATGCACAGTAGGCACACCACCTTCAGTCAACATGTAGTAAAACAATAAAACAATCTAGCAGGCTGAGGGGAAGGGTGGGCAGCAGTGCCCAAAGCCAGTGACGCTGGGAAGTACAGATCATCGGTCACCTCAGTTGCGATGGAAATGCCACGGGCGGTGTCAGAAGGACAATCTCCACATGTGTAACTGGCTCCGTGTGCAAAAATACAGGTATCTGTTAATTCAGAGGGCCTATTATAGAAAACCAAGGAGATTTCTATACATGGACCTGAAAAGAGGACAATTTTTGGTATCCTGGTCTCCCTTCCATTGGCCCAGTCTGTGCCTGGGTGACTTTCAACAGCAATGAAGAAATGGAAACTGAAAAGCTATAAAAAGGGAGGACAGAATTTTCGAGGACTGTGAACACCCACTGTAAAGTAGAAATGTAGAATAACATTGTTGAAACAGTTAATCCTCCAGCTTGAGATCAGATAACCGGATGGGCTGGATGAAAGTCGGCAGAATTCGCCCATGGTCTTTGAACTTCGGCGCCACATAGCTTGGTACCTCTCCCTCGCTCAGGACAAACAAGCTGGGCAGATTTTAGACAGGATGCTAATCTTCTTCATTCCCCATCGCTAGGCAGTCAGTACCAATTGGATCTTCACTCAGCAGGATCCTAGCCCTGCACCACCAGCGTTCAGTAAAGCGATCTTTATTTCTGTAGCGACTGTGGAGAAGGAAAACCTGCCTCGACAAGACAGAGAGCCCCTAGGCCAATCAGCTTGATCCCAGTTGTTAGCTTTAGCTCTTCTAATCTTAGTGACCAGTCAAGAAAATTCCAAATCTCAGTAAGCTCATCAGCTAAAGGGGAAAATGAAATATGGGAATATAGGTTATAGTGGCTCCCTGACATTCACGATAACCTTCTGTAATAGTCCTCTTAAGGCTAGGAAAATGTTCCCAGGGCATTTAGACAAATGAACCTGACCCTTGTGATGTAACTAAGTTGTATTATCCAAAGGTCAAAACTTTCATGAATGTGCGCATGTTAAAGAAAATGCATATTCTAAGACAGAAGCTGATATTTTATCCTGTGGTCCTATCCGTTACCCCAAACTGATCAAACTTAACTGATCTCAAGTTAAATACTGGCATCACTTCCTTTTTTAAATGTATAACTTAACCATTTTCCCAGGGCCTTTTACTCTAATTCTTATTAAACAGGCATTGTGCTTTTGGTTACCTTAACATACCAACTTTTGCTTGTGCTTTTGCAACCCAAAAACTGCCACGGGGTTTTCACTTACTAAAATAGAAACTAAACCACACCTTTTTTTTCAAACAACATATTTTGATTATGGCTTCCTCTCCTCCAACTCCTCCTACATCTACATCCTTTGCATTAAAATCAGAATGTTTTCTTCTATCTCCCAAAATAGTTTCTAGTTCGAGTTTGAAAAGACAGACGTAGGACTGAGATGTCTGACCCTGTGGTTAGTGGGTGAGCAAGCAGCAGCAATGGCTGCTGGGAGAAATGCCTTCATGACTTTTGCCAGGAATAACAGAATCAAGAGGCCAAAAATCACAGCTGCTAGTGACTTGCAATTTTACTTTTTGACACTTACCTACTTTACCAGTGATTTATTCTCATGTGTGCAGGACATATTTTTGCATGCCTTTAAAGTTTTTAAGTTCCCTAGCAAATAATCCAAATAAACTGAGTGTGCTAATCCCAGATTTGCCCCAGTAGTCTTGATAGGGAATAAAGGGTAAGGAAAGCAAGCAGGGCTGCTGGAGTGAGTTAACCTTCCACAGAAACTGGACAAGCAGGGCTGCTGGAGTGAGTTAACCTTCCACAGAAACTGGACAAGCAGGGCTGCTGGAGTGAGTTAACCTTCCACAGAAACTGTAGTTTTAGTTCACCTCAGATAGTCATTCCATTCTCCCCAATATACACTCGAGTTTGTCACTAGTCAAAACCATAAAAGCAAAATTTGCCTGGTTATCTTAAGTTTAAGGGTATGAATGGTGCAGATTTTCCTAATTATTCTTCAGCTTTCTTTTGTCAAATGAACTACTTAGTCTTTTCTTACTCTCCCAGACAGAATAACTCTAATTATGAGGGTGAAATAGTTTCCACTTCGCTTGAAATCTTTCTGCATTTTATAAATTGAAAGTTCTAACAAGGCTTCAATGACCACACTTCCTTCCTCAAAAGAGGAAGATGACATAGCCAGATTTAGATTTGGGGGCCTTTTGAATAAGAATTCACTTTTGATTTCCAGCTTCGTGCTCCACGAGAATGTGAAAGGAGGGAAGGACATGACAGAATTGAGTGATCTAGCAGCCCTTATTCCTGTCTGAACGGTGCTGCAGATATGCCAATATCGTACTTGATAAAGGAAGCACAAGGCGTCCGAGGAGGAGTTTGTGTCATGCTCCTAAGCGGGGCCTGGAGCCACCTGTGACAAGACTGCTCCCTTGCCTCCACACAGGAAGAAGCAGAGACGTCCCAGAGAATGAGTCATGATTTCCGTCCCACAGATGTGTTACGAGATGGTGACCTTCAATGAAATACAGACAGGCAGAGTATTGTTTTTGAAATTTGTATACCACACATGTATTACATATTTACATACTTTTATACCTTTTTGATAAATTCATTTCTTTCCATGGCTCTAGTCAGAAAGAAAATTAAACATCTAAAATATTCTTTGGGGAGTCTTTGCTGTTCTTTAGAAGCCACAGTTCATAGGGTTGCGAAGCAATGCTTGGAGGCAAAGAAATCTGTTTTGTGTTTTTCCTCTAAGAGCAGAGACTAGTAGGAATTTTGGTTCAAACAATTCCCCCATGCAGTATCCTCAAATTTCCCAGTGAGAATCTACAAGAGACAGCAACAGCTCAAGTTTACAGGATTTGTAATTTACTGCAAAATACTGCGGCATAGACAATTTGATACATTCATAGAGGAGGTTTTGGGGGTGTGTCTAGATACAGGCAGTTAGTTAATGGGAGATGTTAACACAGGTTGTACCGAAGTTATGAATGCTTACACCATCCCTTAAAAGGACAGATAGAGGGACTTCACCCTGCTGAACATTAATCATCTGGGGCTTTCAAAAACAATGCATAGGCTACATTATTTGATTTTCAATTACCATTCAGTAAAAGTAAAATTTTATTGTGGACAATTCTATGAATTTTAACACATATACAGATTTGTATAACCACCCCTCCAGTCAGAATTCAGACCCCTATGAAGCTGCCTTGCATGCTTTATCCATCTAGAATCATAGTGTCCCTGCAATGACAACTTGTTGGGGTGATTAAAAAAAGTCAATAAATACTGGTGTCTAGGCTTTTCTCTCCGAGATCTTGATCTCATTTTATTGAGAAAAGGCTTGGAATCTCTTAAACAAAACAACACAGTAAAACAAACAAAAAGTAACCAAGGGAATAGACAAGGTTGAGAGGCTATAGGTATCTCTTAAATCATCTAACAATTTTCAGCAAATAAACTGGCTTCAACTTGTTCGGCTCATTGGTTGAACTCCACCTTCCACTCTAAGTACCTGGCTAGATGGCAGGGACACTGGCCGTGTAGCTGTATGCCAGAGTCGCCACTACCCACTCCCTTTTGACTTACAAACCGCTCAGAAATGGATGCCATAGCTATTGCTGTGTACCCAGTTCTTCAAACTCTAGGGGAGTCTGAAATGACATTTCTGGGTTGCTCTGCACCAATTTCCCATGTTACACAGTGCAAATGCATCTTCTGAAGGCTTGACAGGATTTTGAGGATTCACTCCCTCAAGGTTCTCTTATGTTGCCATTGTCAGGAAACATCAGCTCCAGTCAGTGTGCACGAAGGGCTTCTCCAAAGGCTGTCTGCGTAGTCCTTGGGATGTGGTTGCTGGCATTTCATAGTGAGCAATTCAAAAGCCAGAGCAAGGATACGTTTTCTTTTAGAATCTGACCTCTGAGTCCCACATGGTTACTCCTCTTAAATTTTATTTTTCTTAAGTCAATAAGTAAATTCTTTACGCACTCAAGAGAAGCAAAGCTAGACTCCAGAAGATCCCCTCAACAAACTTTGAAACCATCACAGAAAGTAACTGGCTAGAGTTGAAGGATATAAACGATATTTTGACTGCATTTATTGAAACGTTTAAGGTATGGCTAGAGAGATAGAGCTCACTTGGTTACATCCATGCTGCTCAGCTATGAGCACCTATGTTTGATTAGACACATGTTCTAAAAGTGCCAGGAACAGTGGTACTCACCAGTTATCCTCTTGCTAAGGAGATAAACAGGCAAGTCTCTGGGACTCAATGTCCAGCCAGCCTAACCTACTTGGCAAGTTCCAGGCAAATGAAATCAAAAGACCCTCTTTTAAACATGGAGGTAGAGAACTCAGACAAAACAACACCTGAGGTTGTCCCCTGAACTCCACAGCATGTGTACATATATGTTCTTATACACCCCTCTACTGACATGGACGTACACACGAACATATGCATGCTCTCATATACACACATCTAAGCCAGACCCAGGTTTTGCGGACCAGGAGTCCCATCTATTAGAGCACTAAAGCGAGGAGAATTGAAACTTCAGATCCAATCTGGGCAACTTAGACCAGTGTGTCAAAATTAAAATAAGTAAATAATAATAATTTCAATGACTAATTATAGTAGAGTAAATGAACTTAACAAAAGTCAAAAACCCAAAACCTCAAAACTGTAATGAGTGAATGGGCCACCAAATATAATTGGTACACGTATCTTCAGAGAGGAAAGAACATATGAGATCAAAAGACATTGTCTCGTCTTGCTCAAGACCATGTTGTCCAATGAGCCAGTTCTTTAGAAGACATGTACTTTCAGGGCAATGCTGTAGATGTGTTAATATGAAAACAGAAATATGTGATAACAGATAAACAGATGACATTTAATTTCAAGCTCCATTAGGAACATACAGGGAATGGGGAGAACAAGGTCAGCCAAGATGGTAAAGGACAAAAATATTTCATTTCCAATTACTTAAAATGGTGTACAGATGTAGCAGCCCAGATACTGCTGAGCGCTTGCCAACTAAAAAATGGAAGGGATAATTAACAAAGGGATAGGAATCCATAATTCTTGAAGGCTTCAAAATCCTGTTTTCTGTTGGAGTACCGCTTTTACCATTAAGTGTTTGGGCCACATAGATAGATCAGCATTTTGTAGTTACAGAGGTACCCAGCTTTGTTTACATAAAGTCTTAGAATACAGCCATCCTGAAACTTTCTTGTATTGTATCTAGTGGTTCTTGCTGTGTGGCAGTGACTCCTCACTGCAAGTCTCTGTGAGACACAGTTGGTCATTAAGTACATTCCAACTTAAAAGGCAGTTCCTGAAGGAGCTGCTAGCCTAGGCGAGACTCAAAGACATCATCCAGGAAAGGAGAGAACTCTGCACACCTGGATCAAAGGCAGCAGGGGCTTCCCCCTTTCGCCTTCATGCCAGTCGCTTCCCTTCCAAGCGTCATGGGATGAGATCATATTCCATCCTTGTAAGCTCCTGACGTATGACGTATGATTCCCTATTGTAGGGATCCCTCATTTTATAAAGGTTCTTCTAGCAAACTTGTCCAAATCTTGACCTGAAGGCAAACCAGAAGACAAATCCACCCTATGGCCCGGGGCTATATGACAAATCCACCCTATGGCCCGGGGCTATATATCTCTAGCTTTGAAGGCTGCTTGTTCTGATAATATCCTGGAAAAGCCAGAGCATGATAAATAAACAGTTACAAGGTGCTTGGGGACACCATATTGAAATTGCCTTCCAATAACAATGTCTCAGAGGGGAAACCAAATTGATATGTGTTGAGTCAACCACCCGTCCTGCCTGGATCATGTACCTTTTCCATATAGATAAAGTAGTACCATCAGCTCTGCTGGTCAGTTTTCATCCAGAGGCCAGGGCCAACGTTAGTTATCAAGGAAATCAGAGAAGGATGCGTTTGACATACACAAATCATACTTGTCGTAGTTCATATTAAAAAGTAACTTACTAGGCTCAAGAATTAAGGTGGGGCTAGATCACGAAGAATTGTATGGACTGTGTTAACAGGTTTGGGGTGCTTCCTCACACGCAATGGAAATTTCTTAAATGATTGCGCATTAGTGGAGTGGTAAGGTTATCTTTACAGTCCTACTGGCTCAGTCTTTAGGAATTAGGAACAAGGAAACTCTGCAGGGAAATATTGATAAGTGAGCCTGGACCAGGAGAGTGGGCAGACAGAAGTAGCCTGTGGAGTGGGAAGACAGAATTAAAGATGGACTTCAAGCTTCTATTTGGTGAAACTTAGTGAAAGCAGACAAGTTTTGGAAAAAGAAGTAGGTTTTATAAGGTAAAAGCAAATGCAGTTTTGAAAACTATGGCTTTGAGGATAGAATGGGACGTAGAAAATTGGGTTGAGAAAATGAATGAGACATGGGAGAAGGGTCAACCAGAGACAAGATACCTGGCACCAGTGTTTAGGGGAAGATGTAAGAAGCAGTCTCAGCCGAACTGAGAAAGCAGTCAGGAAGTACACACGAAGGAACCACGGAAGACGCAGAACAGCCGCAGGAAGATATCTGAATGGAAGCGGCATACTCTAGTCCTGCTTTATTATGACTGGATCACAAGGTTTCTCAAGCGCTACACACACAAAATGACAAATTCAGAGGAGGCAAACAGTGTCAAATGTTCCAATGGCCACTTCATCAACCTAAAAGGAAATGCTCTTAGTGATAAGGGAGCACTGGGAATTGAAGAGAGCCCAGGTCCCCTACTTCTCACCCTGTGAAGGCATTCAATACATGCCAGTCCTTTTCCTTGGTAAGAGTGAATTATTGGTACCTGTGGCTCAGGTGATACTCTGTATCACTAGATCTCTGATCACTTGTTAATAACGATTCATTGTGTCTGTGCTCTTTTGCGCTATACTGCAGCACACATGCCTCATTGAGTGCTTTCTTTTCCTTCTAATAAATTCCCAGGCATGAAATATTTTGACTTCTGTGTATGTGGAAGCCAGAAATCCACATCTGGTATCTTCATCTACACTGGCTAGCCTGCAAACCCCAGAGATCCTCTTGTTTACACCTTTCAAATGCTCAGATGACAATGCATTGGGCTTCTTTGTCTAGGTGCTAGGGATATAACAAGCCCTCACGCTTAGACATCACGTACTGAACCAACTGAATCATCTCCCCAGTGCTCCTCTGACTTTTGGCCAACCAAAAGTTACAGAGTACTTGGCAAGATGAATCTAACTGATAATTTACATCTGTTCTTTTCACTAATGGGGATCACGTCTGGATTTAGTTCTCACTAGAATGCTCTTCTAATATGGAGTTAGAAATAATCCAGAATGGTTTGTGACTGGTAATTTAGTGGGGAGATTTTCACATGGATTGTGAACATGACACTTATGCTTTCTCATGCTTTTAAAGAGCAATTTCTTATTTGTAGTCCCCAAAGTTAGTTTAAAGACAATGAAAGTCCTTAGTTCCTTCTTAAGTAAGATGATGGAGGAAAAGAACTCAAGCGCCAATCAAAGTAGAAAAAGAAAGGAAGTGGAGCAGTTTGGCAAAGGCATTTAATAATTCATAATTTATATTCTTCTTATAAAGAAAAACTGTAGCTCACAAACCACTAAGAAATGATATGCTTTAAAAGACTTACCCCTCGCTTTTTATATCTTTATTGGTTAATATCCTAGGTTCAATATGTTTCAAATAATTAAATACTGCAACTGGGATATTAAAATACAAACTAATTTACCAAAATAATTGTATTCTGAGTATTATGTACAGTATTATACATTTTACATTACATAATGGGCTTTTATACATAAAGATGAGATTTGATTTATGGCTACTAGTAATCCAAAATACAGAACAGTTCTATGCACACATACACAATTGCTCAGCTGGGAAAATCAACACCATACATGACTGTGGCTATTAAAAACTAAAATTACATTCATACCATAAGAGTACAAAATAAAAATCATTTTTATGATTTTGAAAGTAGCATTTAAAAACCACACACAGATGAATTATGACCCAGTTCTACGTGTTTAATCATTGATGATCCAAGCTGAAATATGTGCTCATTTATGGGAAAAATTTCCACCTTGAATTTTCTCCTAAGGGATGTATTATTACTCACAGCCATTAAAATGCCTTATATATAGGCAAAGGCAGGTCAATTCTGGGTAAACTGTAAAGCCACTGAGGGTGCAGTTCTTATCATAGTGCTGTAGATATTTCACTATATAGTTCTGAAAAATAATCTTATTAAACATTGCATGCTTTCATATCGATAGCTGTGATCCAAATAGTTACATACAAAGGCACAGAGCTTAAGGGAGAAATATGTGCCGTAGAAACTGGATACCAAGGAGAATATAACTAAGAGATTTTAGATAAGAAATAATGGAGATTGGTAGGTCACCCAGGAAGCAACTTCCCACACACTCGATCAGTTTCTAAGTGTGTCAGCCCTTGTTTGGCCTCTATAACTGAAGACTAAGTCCAAGATACTTTCCTAGGGGTATTAATATTATTCGATTTTCATACTTGATTCCTCTTGAACACAGCAGCTGTGATCTTTCAGCATTGCTAACTGACCTGAAAGTTTGAAAACACAATGTCTTTGCTCTGCCACACACACACACACACACACACAAAGCTTTCCAATTACATGTCAGAGGCGCAGATGGCTCTCATTTCCAGACAGCCTGTAGCAGTGACACCCTATCAGAGCCGTACCTAAGAATCTGCAGGAATAGCCACTAGGCTACCGGTCATTCCCTTGACATTTGCACAGTGTTTTTCAGTACACCTTGTTTCTAAATCCAATATAAACAGTAGACTCCCTAGAAGCCAGAAAACAAAAAAGTAACGAGCTGAGACATGCACCAAAGCCAAGCACTTTCTAACATCACACGGTCTCTGAGGAGTGAGAGTCAGACCTGAAGGAATGTCTTGTTTTTCTTCTCCATGTTTAACTTGACTATAAAAGAAGTTCTAAGTTATCAAAATATATTCATATAAATGTATAGCATTTCTAATATAAAAGTTAAAAAAGTCTAAACCCTTACTTTTGTTTGTAATTAAATATTCTAGAATTCAGTAGGCGGGACTTGTTTTAGAGCAGCTTGAAAAAAAATGGATGGCTGAGCGTAGTCTAGAAATTGAGTCCGGCTACATTTCGGCTCGCCGATGTGATTTCTCAGCAATAGCGGCCCCCTCTTCTTCCTCATCTTCCTCCTCCTCATAATGCTCCTCTCTTCCTTTGGAATGGGCACCACCTGGAGCTCCTGGTTCTTCACCATCATTATTTTTATCATCAGCCTAAAAGATAAAAGAAAAAGACAAAAACAACAAACTAAGAGCAATTGTGGAGTTTGTGATGGATAATACTCTCCAACAAAGGATGCAAAGTGATTCATTTTGGAGGAAGAGAAGGCGTGAAGAAAATGACCTCATCAACAGCACCACTATAGCCTCGCAGTGTTCCAGTTATCATAACTTTTCTTAATTCTAGGCGGGCCTGCTGAATTTGTCATTTACTTAGAGGTACAGAGAATGTGCAGCTGGTCTCTGTGTAGATGTGTGTGATTTAGATGTGTAAATGTGACATGCCAGAGCAGTGTAGGCAAAGACACACATTCCGGCATACATACATGTAGGCACACATACGCACTCATGCTCACATTCAAAGAAATAAACATACATTTTCACCATAGGTTTCTTCAGCATGGTGCTCTAATTCCCTTTTCTTCTCTTCAGTCAGATCTTCCTGAACCTAAAACACAATCACAAATACCGAGTGAAGCTTTCCCATTTAAACATGTGCGGCGAAATGTTCCGATTTCTAAGACATTCATTCAAAATTGTACATCTTTACAAAAAAGGGAACTAAATGAACGTTGAAAAAGGAGACAAGTCAAAAGTTTGACTTGTCCAGTAGGTGTACGGAAGTGTGCAATACACCTCTGTTGAAACTGTCAGCAGTCAATGGCTGCTGGAGGAACAGGTGCCATTTTCTTCAGTGGCGTAGCACTGAGAAGATGCATGTGCTCCAGTAAATCACCTCCCGCTCACGCTTGGGCAAGAAATTCTAATTCAGCTCAGTGGGCCAAACCAAATAGGAAGATGTGAATGGAGGAAAAAGACTCGTTGAAAAGAAGCATCCCAGAGGGAATGGGAGGGGGACGAGGGAGGAGGATGGGAAAGGGTAATGGGAGAGGAAAATGGTTAAAATTTATTATATAAATATATGAAACTGTCAAAAAGAGAAATTTAAGTCAGTGTGACTGTCAAAGATGGACCTGGCTCTCTGTTTCAATAAAACAAAACAGATTGTGTTTATCGGAGTTTTCTACCTCTTAACATACACTGTGTAGAAAGACAAACCTGACCAAAAGGCTGTCTCTACACATTTCTTTCTATATAAACAGTGAGGCTGATTTTGTTGTTTTTCTTTGGTTTCAGGCAGGGTCTCATCTCAAACTCACAATCTCCCTGCCTCAATTCCTGGAGTGCTGTGATTACAGATCTGTTTCAGCATGCTGGAGAAACAGTTTTCATTATGGTAACCCTCAATAAAGTCCCAATAAAGAGAATCCCTTAGTAAGACTTTTATAGCCACTAATCTCAAGATGGCCATACTTGCTTCATCTATGACATGACTACTTTTTCAATGAATTATGTATATGCCTCTGTGTATATATGTTCATGAGTGTATATGCATGTGTGTATGTATGTGTGTGTGTGTGTGCAGGTGCACCAGAAATGGGAGGTCAGAAGTCAATGTCAGGTGTTTTCCTCAATCTTTCACCCTATATTTTTTTAAACTCAGTCTCTCATTGATCCTGAAGCTCACCTATTTGCCTAGTCTGGCCTGTGAGCCCCAGGGATCCTCCTCTCTTTCTTCCCAGTGGAAGGATTACAAGTGTGTGCTATCAAGATTTTCAGTTTTTTTTAAAATGTGATTGCTGCAGACCTAACTCAAACATTCAAGCTTATATCGTAAATATTTTACCAACTAAGACATTGCCTCAGCCCTTTGCTGAATTAGTCTTAAAATTTCTACACCTTGCAGTTTCCATGTAATGGCAAGTACATTCCATGGTATACATCTCTGGCAATGCATGTCTCTCTATACAAACACTGTGTTATCACATCTGATAGCTTCAGTAACCCTGTGCTATATAAAATCTACTGGCTAGCCCACACTCACACTTTCTTGACTAACTTTTTGAAAATGTTTTTGTTTTGTTTGAGATTAAAGTATTGCACCGCCACCCAGGCAGCCATTGAAACTCATTAAGTGACCCAATCTGGCATCAACCAGTGGTCCTTTTGTCCAACAGCCTTTTGAGTGCAGGGACTACAACTGTGAGTCTCCCTACATTAAAGGAGTGACTTTATTAAAATGCAATTGAAATGTCACTACATCTTACTAGGCTGTTAACTGTTAAAAGAATCCATGTACAGTCACTTTGCCCTAACCACAATCTAAACAAAGATCATGCATAACACGGGATTCCTTTCATTCCTTTTTAAAAAAAATAAAAACTCTAGGTGCACTTCAGTCTGGTATGCCTTCAGCCATCCCTCCAGGTCCTTATATTTCCTGTGAGTAAAGCTAACATTAAGTGTGAGCAAATTCAGCTTCAACTTAAGAGCCAAGGGCATTTCAGAAGCGGGGCTGAAAACTTCCTGGTCTCATCTTGACAGCATGCACCCTGTGCATGTTTGTTCTAATTACAGCAAGGTTGTCCTTGGGCAGTGACATCAGATGTTGACAGCCCTGTCACTCCATGTTCCGTGGAAAGTTCTCTGACCACTGTTCATGTAGTGACATCATTCACTGATGACTATGTCTTAAGTCAATTGTTTTATTCAAGAGTTATATCATGGTGATTTTCCAGTTCTATCGTTCTTTCTATATTAGTTCCCACCAAGAACTCCCTCCCATTAACTTTGAGTTCTTGGTAGACTTCATAATGTTAACCTTATGCCAGCCCTGGGTAAGCTGTAGTTAGAATTGAACAATAAACAAATTATATGATTCTGAAAAGCATAATTGACCTCTCTGAAGCTCAGATTTTTTATACATGCAATAAAAGTGTTGAATAAAAGTCCACAGTCCTTGGTGATTATGTGTGTGTTGGGGGTAGGAGCAGTCTGAGAACTGTGGGTCCTTTTTTAAGCATTCAATGAGAAAATGTTTAGCAAATGTGTGTAACCATTCACATAAGTTCAGGAGGCCACACTTTGCTTTTTTTTTGTCTTGTTTTATTTATTTTTGGTTTTCGAGACAGGGTTTCTCTGTGTAGCTTTGGTACCTGTCCTGGAACTAGCTCTAGTAGACTAGGCTGGCCATGAACTCAGAGATCTACCTGCCTCTGCCTCCCGAGGGCTGGGATTAAAGGCCTGCGCCAACACCACCTGGCTGGTCACATTTTGCAAAGTCAATCTAGAGCTGCTCTCCCTAGAACTATTTATCTGAACAGAGGATCCCAAAATATCAGTATCTGCCACATGGAAAGTGGAGCTTCTGAAGGGCTGATTTCTACGGCCCTTGAAAGAGAAGATCAAAATTCCATAGGGTAGAGTTGGTCTAGGGGTTTGTATGCTTCATGGGCTTCTCAAGGGGACTCCTGGTCACAGCTGAGACAGGATGATATATTTTTTGAGTACAGTGGATGCTGGTTAAGAATGTCTGGCGGGGAATTAACAAGCTTTCTAAGAACATTTCTCCCTTTCTCTACTCAACGGGTCTACTGTAGAAATTTTAGTTTATGCCCCAATTGTCATAATTATAGCTGTAAACTGATGATTTAAATATCATATTTGATTAATCAAAAATGATATTCTATATTATTCTAGCCATAGAGACAACAGACTCTTACTTATATAAAATTAATGCATTAATCATATTGGAGACAAAAGTAGCCCAAGCTCATCTTAACTGCATTCCTGAGCTTCACGATATGCTTAAGCTGACAGCCCCAGGTCAAAAGCTCACCTTTGACTAGTTACAGGTTCTACACAGTCTCCCTTAATATCCTGCTAAAGCTGGCACAGACTTTATCAAAACTATCACAACACTGCTACATCTCATTTGTAACCTGAAAACTGTGCTTCAGCAATTGCAGAAAAGAATCCTACCAAATGGGGCAAACCTTGCTTAGTGGTTAAACAAAACGAAGCAAACACCAGCAGCTGTTTCGGTGCTGGCTACCTATCCTGTGCTAGTATAGGCAGTAATAGTTTTCTTCTACATTTGAGAGAAACTGCGTACCTAGCTAGGAACCAGGAGGTTCCTAGCCTTGAGAAGCTGAGCAAGGGAGGATCCAGAGGTAGTGTCTGTGAGACAACCTTCAAAAGCGTTAGCTACAATGGCTGATCTGCAAGGTTTAAAAAACCTGTGCCCATTCAAAAGGCCTCCTTTCTTCCCTTCCTAGCAGGATCTTATAGAACTCCTCAACTTTGAAAGTGTGTTTAGGAATGGGGCCCCCTTCCCCTCCCACACTAAAACAATGCAATGCGTCCATGCTTCCAGTTCACTGTTCATCTTGCTGTGGGTTGCTCAGCCCCTCATCTGCTCTTCAGATGCTCTTCAGGCCTCTACAGAAGGCCTCGGAATAATGTAAAGAGCTGGAAAATTCAATTCAGTCTGTGCCAAGGGGCGCTCAGTGGACAGGCAGGCAGCTAAGACTGGTAAGAAAAGCATTCTAAGAGTTTTAGACAGTAGTCCCAAATGACAGGTGCATGCATGCCTGCATACCTGCATGCCTGGGTGCATGCATGCGTGCGTGCGTGCGTGCCTGGGGCTTCACGGATAGTGTTAGCAGTCTAGCTGAGCCAAGGACAGGAACAATGGAAGCAGGGAAGGGAAGGCCCGCCTCTGGGTGCTGGCTGCAGTGGAAGAGCACAAGCCTCTCTGCCTTCATGCCTGCTCTTTCCTGTCTTCCTTTTCTTTCTGTCCTGTCTTTCTTTCCTTCCCATCCTAGATACTGCTCACAGCTCAGGGTTTCTCTCCTTCACCTTAATGGATCACACTACAGAGCTGCGAAGGAATCAGCAAACACTGATTAAACTTTTATGTTTACCCTGATGAATTTTTAAAAGGAAGCCAAGGTGAATCTTTTCTCTCTTAATCCCTCAGAGCTCCCCCTTATCCTCCTTATGGAAACAAAGGACTACTGGTCCAGACATCCTGTTACAAGAGCAGTCCTGATGAATAGCTTTCTGCTGCAAATGTCTTAATATTCAAGGCTGCTACTTTCTCCAATGCTCTTTTTGAAAAGCCAATCTCTTCATGGAGATGAACAGCAGCAGGGGAAATGCAGGAGGGATGCAGAGATCAAGCCTGTTACAGACAGCATGGCCATGGTCCTAAAGGGCAGCATCATTTTCTCTTTCCTTGGAATAAGCACAAATTTTAACATTGGCTCTAAAAAGCTGACAGAGGCAGAAAGAATGAAGCAGTGATGCATGAAGGCAGCTGAGGGTGCATGTGCCCAACTGCAGAGCACAAACCCTCTGAGCGTGCTCTCTTCCTGGGAGGCCTGTCTTTAGACCATCAAATGTTTACCATCTCACCTGTCCTTTCTCCGCAGGGACAAAGCCTTCTGTTCCCAAGACACCAATGATGAGGTGGCTCTTAACCAGTGCTTTAACTTGGAAAGTACTGAGTTGTCTATGGAGGGAGTAAATGCGGGGTCTTGACCTGGTGCAAACCATACATCTCATGGTAGTTTGAATGAAAATGGCCCCCATAAGCTCACAGGGAGTAGTCTTATTGGAAAGGATTTGGACATGTGGCCTTGTAGGAGTAGTTATGTCCTTATTGGAGGAAGTGAGTCATTAGGGTTAGGCTTTGAGGTTTCAGAAGCTCAAGCCAGGCCCAGTGGCTCACTCTCTTCCTACTACCCATCCATCAGGATGTAGAACACTCAGCTGCCTCTTTAGTAATGACTATAACTGCCTGAATGCGTCATGCTTCCCATTGTGACAATAAGGAACTAAACCTCTGAAACGTAAGTCAGCCTAACTTAAATATTTCCCTAAATTAAATATTGCTGTGGGAACTCCACAGGAGCAGGAGCAGATCCAGACCAGGGACATTTACAGAAACAAGACTGAGCCTGCAACCTAGGCCAGAGCACACCTGAGACAGCAAACTCCACAGGAGAAGGAGCAGATCCAAACCAGGGACATTTACAGAAACAGGGCTGAGCCAGCAACCTAGGCCAGAACAGGCCTGAGACAGTGAACTCCACAGGAGCAGGTACAGGGGAGTGACCACTGATAGAATGGGCTGGATCCAGAGACCTCTGTGGGTCCAGCAGTGAGTCTGGGACCTCCAAGGGAGTAGACTTGAGCCAGGAACTCTGCAGGTCTGGGTGTGAGTCTGGGACCTCTGAGGGAGTATGCCTGAGCCAGGACATCTGAGGGTCCAGGTGCACCAGAGTCTGGGACCTTTGTGGGACCCAGCCCAAGTCAGGGACCTCCACAGGAGTGGATCCAGACCAGGGATATTTACAGAAACAGGACTAAGCCAGCAACCTAGGCTGGAGCAGGTCTGAGACAGTGAACTCCACAGAAGCAGAGCAAACCCTGGGATGACTGGAACCATGAAACACGGGGAGCAACCATCTGAGCCTTGGATCCACCTGGCACCTGAAAGATTGATCACCAGAGTCACAGACAGCCACCCAACTACACCAATCAGAGGAAAAGACAAGGTAAGAACACACGCACCACCACAAAGAGCAACACGACACCAGTAAAACCTAAAGACCCCACAACAGCAAGACTTGAACAACCAAATATAGATGAAGCAGAAGAAAATGACCTAAAAATTAACTTTAGGAGAAATTTTGAGGCCCTTAAAGAAGAAATGACCAAAGAATGGATAAGGAAAATGTGGTACAATTACACAGTGGAGTACTACACA
>LOJH01005282.1:1593-16742 GCA_001685095.1 Ellobius talpinus | reverse complement strand
TTACACAGTGGAGTACTACACAGCAGAAAAAAATAATGACATTTTGAAATTTGTAGGCAAATGGATGGAGCTAGAAAACATCATATTGAGTGAAGTAAGCTAGATCCAGAAAGACAATTATCATATGTACTCACTCATAAGTGGTTCTTAAACAAAAGGAAAGAAAACCAACCTACAAATCACAATCCCAGAGAACCTAGACAACAATGAGGACCCTAAGAGAGATACACGTGGATCTAATCTACATGGGAAGTAGAAAAAGACAAGATCTGAGAAAATTGGGAGCATGGGAACCATGGGAGAGGTTTGAAGGGGAGGGGAGAGGACAGGAGGGGAGCAGAGAAAACTGTAAAGCTTAATAAAATCAATAAAAAAAAAGAATTGCTGTGGTCATGGTGTCTCTTTGTAGCAGTAAAACTCTAAGACACTTCCACATAGTTCACTAAAAAGACAGCTGTGACAGAAAATCCCTCACCACACTCACTGATTAATCAGAGGAATAAGATACTAGGATAGGTTTTATATAAGATTAATTAGTGGTAATATGCCAGAAATCTACGATGGAAAGCAAATTAAAATTTAGTATTAAGAAACTGCATCTAAATGCATTTTAATTCAAGCGAAGTCCAGTTCCTTTTATAATTTACCTCTTCCTTTCCTTTTCTTTCCCTTTTTCTTTTGGTGGAGGGTGCTGGAGACTGAGCTCAAGGCCTCTTACTTGCCAGGTGACCCCACCCTCATTATTAAGCTTAATTAAGATTCTGCATTCATATGAAGGAAGAGGTCAGAAGGAAAGATTGGTGACTTTCTAGAAACACTTGGAGTGGGTTAGATGGGTCCCAGTTCACTCTGTGGGATCTCCCTGAGAAGGCACAGAGAAGATTCCAGAAAGAAAGGCATATGGGTTAGTGCACGCTCCCTGGATGTAGAGAGCCTTGTTCTTCTCTCTTTGATGTGGGAAAATGAATGCATGGATACTCAAAAACACCACATGGATCTACGTCTGCCAGAGGTCTTCTTAATTCCAAATTTCAGGTGATTTAAAATCTCTCTGGTTTAAGTCTGAATGTCAAAGTCAACAGAGCTGAGATTTGTTTGAAGGTAGTATTCCCAGTGTGCCCAGTCCCATACATCCAATCGTATACCTCTTCCTCTCCTTCTTCCTGGTACTGCTCATCAACATTATCCTCCTGCTGGTCTGGATTCCCTGCCATCTGTTGAAACAAAAGGAGATGCTCATGATACTGTATCTTGGAGAAGAGTCTCACAGGATGCTGGGTCAATGAATGAGCACATTGTGATGAAAAGTGGACACGCAAATGCATCAGTAACCAGACAATGCTCAATGTTCACTTCTCAAAAGGAGTATGTGTCATCCCTTCCCTCACTCTTGGGGTACAGGCATATCATCTTACATAGGGTCCAAAACCGGACTTTGTGCTGATGTGGCAAATTGTCTCTCAACCCACAGAACTACCTGTTTTTGCCGCAAATTAGACATTCACTAAGATGCTCAGGCTGAACCCGCTCTTCACAACAGGCATCATCTTACCACCAAGTGCTCATCCATCTCTGCATTCTCTCGCTTGGGCTCCCTTGGTCTTTGCTCTTCACTTTCCTCTGGCAGGTTTTCTTCTCTCACTTGCTCAGCTTCCTCAAATTCATCTTCCCCTTGATTGTTGGGGTCGTCTGCTGGGTTGATATCCTCCACAGCTGCTGTCTGGGAAATGTTCATAAAACACACAGATTTCATTGGAAATGTCAACACACCGGCAGAGAAGGAGACTGTACTTCATGTGGGGACCCACAGATATGAGCCTGTTCCACCTTGTCTGGAGGTCAGAGAGTTTGAGCCTGAAGCTCTTTGGAAGTTCTTTACAACAGGTGTGGCCACAATTCCTGACCTAGGGTGTGGTTACTTGGTGTTTTGGACATTAAGATGGCCCATAGAGGTGGATCCGCTCCACCCTGAGGTCAGAGAATTCAAGCCTATTCCTGCTCCTTCATTTTTAAAACAGGAGGTTTGACACAGGGAGTGGCTGCCTACAGGCTACTCGATCTATGGTGTATTCACTGCATGCATATCCTGCCCCAAACATCAAATGCTTTACTCAGGAAATAATGGCTTGATGTCTCAAGTNAGGGTGTGGTTACTTGGTGTTTTGGACATTAAGATGGCCCATAGAGGTGGATCCGCTCCACCCTGAGGTCAGAGAATTCAAGCCTATTCCTGCTCCTTCATTTTTAAAACAGGAGGTTTGACACAGGGAGTGGCTGCCTACAGGCTACTCGATCTATGGTGTATTCACTGCATGCATATCCTGCCCCAAACATCAAATGCTTTACTCAGGAAATAATGGCTTGATGTCTCAAGTATTGAAGCAAGCAACTGCTCTGGTTGTCCTTTGTGTAATGCTAAAGCAGTCTTTTACCTTCTTTCTCCCTTTTTGTATTGGGGTATAAAAGTGGATGGAAATTAAACAAAGGCAAATTCAGTCTTCAGTATTTGCTGAGTTGCCCTCCCAGTACTATCCTATGACTCTGTATTTCTTTCATATCTCTATTCCTCCTGCCTAACATTTCTAATCCACATGCTTCTACCCTGGAATGTACGAATCTGTTGTGACTGGGCTGTGACAAAAGTCACCCCAAAATGTGCCTTACAACAACTTCACAGGACTGTTCAAGTCAAACTTTCCCCAAGACTTGCAAAGTATTAAACATCTCAATGTCCAAGATAGAACTCCTCTTGCTTTGTCAGTAGGAGGAATCAGATCCATCGAGGAGGTGCAAACAGTACTTAACTCGTGCGAGTGACTCCTCAATGCTCTAGCAATAAGTGATAAAAGCTTCATTACATAGCCACCAGTGCCCATGCAAGTCAGAGGGCTAATTGGAGGAAAAAGAGATCAGTAATAATCAAGGCAGGAGAGAGTTAGGAGGGCAAATAATAACTACTTTTACTACTACACTGAGTTGAGTTTCACCCAAACTTCCCTGTGTAAGAAATTTGTGGGTGTGAGGTATATGTGGTGGTTGCCTGTGTACAAGTGTATGCACGTGCACCTATATGTATCTGCCCAGGAGTGCACACGAACATGGAGAGCAGAGGTTAATTACAGGGGTCACTCCTCAGGAGCAGTTCACATTCTACTTTTAGATAGGCTATCTTACAGTGAGACATGGGGCCCATCCATTAAGCTAGACTGGCTGGTTATGGAGTCTGGGTATTCAGGTTCCAGCTCCCCAGAACTGGCATTACAAGATGCACCGTCACACTTGTCTTTTTATGTGGGTGCTGGAGATGAAGCAGCCAGCACTTTACTAACTGAGGTTTCTCTACAGCCTCCTGCAAGAAAATTTTAACATGTAAGTTAAAAAGTGGCTGATGGGAAAGTCCATACTGGTAGGACCAAGAGGAAAACCTAACAAAGAGACAGGACAGACAAAGAACACCACAATAAATGACCTATTTGAGGCATGCCAAATTTCTTTATCAACTAGGGCTATCACGAAGCAGAGTGATATTGCTTTAGAAAGGGATAGGAGAAATCAGACACCATCAATGCACCAAGGCAGCTGTGAGTAATTGTGTCCCACAAATGCCTTTCAAATGAATTGACATTGCAATTACTGCAGTTATCCATTTAAGCCCCTAGCACACCTATTAAATAACACGCATCTTCACAATTAACCTGAGATGGGCATCCCCAATCCTTTGGTAAGCCAGGGGACACTTACCGAAGTGGGAACTGCTCTCCATGAGGAGCTGAAGCCACAGACTCAACCTCTCTGTGCTGTGCCGACCAGGGGCTCTTTCTGCAATTCCCCGAGCTACTCAAGCATGGTCAAGAGCTCCCTGCAGGGTCTGGTGGTTTATTACCGCACAGCCCTGGCTGGAAGCTTCAAGTGCAAATGACACAGCTCTCAATATAAATGAGAAGTCACACCCAATTCCAATTACTTTGTAATCTCTTGCCTTATAGGCTTTCTTGAATGAACTTTTGGCCATTTGTGTGGGGGATAAAGAAGGAACTGTAACCTACTCCCCACAGAAAAACAACACTAAGTAACTTCTTTTTTTAAAAAAAAGTTCATAATAGAAACATTAATTCTATTCCCAACTCCAACCAAACAATAGTTGAGAGGGTTGGGGGGGTAGTGTCACATCAAATACAATAATGAGGTGACGGGCAATGTCAAGTTAGAAGAAGACATGTTAAAAGGCCTATCTTTTCCAGTGCACTGGCTGCAATAAACAATAAATCAAGGATCAGATGCCACTAGCCAGGAGTCCCACAGCAGATCCTAAACATAAGTGTCTGTCATACTGAACCCTTCCACACTGGTGGCCTTCGTCTCCTCTTACACACTTGCAGGCTTTTGTGCTCTGGCTTTCTTGCTCTCAAGGGATATTTTCTCATTCCCTCGTGTGTTCCTGTTTCAATTACTGGAAGAAGTTCAGAGCTAGGGTTCCAGCTGCATATTTTCCTAAATGTTATTGCAGAGAGGGGAAAAGAAGGTATTCTGTCCCATGTTAGTGCCAGGTAAGTAGAAATGCCATCTGCATCAGAGCGCTCCAAGCAATGACCAGAATGACTCTGGCACTGATAATCGTGAAGGACCTGGCTCTTCCTTCCAGTTCTGTGGATCAATTTAAACAGAACTCATAAAACATCAGGGATTGAATGTTACCCTAATGTGGGTATTGATTCATTAACAGTCTATATGTAAGAAGATAGGTAACAGACTGCAAGCATCATCTACACAAAACACAAGGTTGGATTCATTCCACAGTTGCTTGCATTGCTCCTGATTAGGGTTAAGGACCTAGACTGCCCAAGGTGAAGGGTGAGGGTCTTGTTCTCTGTCAATACAAAGGCTAACCAGGCATCTACATAATTACATTCTGAACTGTGTACCCTATCTTGGCACCTAGTCACCTCTTTTCAAATCTGAAGCTGTATATCCTTATTCATTGTTACTAAGAAGGTAACTAGACAGTTGGGTAGGAACCAAGTCACATGACACATGCCAACAGACCACACAACATGCTCAGCAAACATGAAGTCCTTTCTCGAATGTCTGTGCTGGCTTGGCCCTCTTTGCAGTCTTTGAGAGCACTGTGTTTTTCAATGCCTTTCAAGTTTGCTCTTCCAGATTTAAGTTTAATCACCCTATAAGACAGCAGAGTCAATTTCTTTTAAATCCCTCGAGCAACCTCCAGCCCAACTCCTGACACCCCCACAGGAAGAAGCAGAGCTTGGAGAAACCAGAATTACTAAGCACCCAGCCTGAAAGAAAGATACCTGGTCACTTGGAAGGCTGGAGCAGAAGCAGTCAAACTACCTGGCGTTCCTTTGCTATTCTTTTAGGAGCCAGCCTTCATCTGAATTTCTCCCAAATCTTGTTTAGACCCTTACCCTGGGTTTAGTCTCTCGGTGAATAGAACTCATCCTTAGGAAGCCCCATGTACTTAGTTAGCATCCTGCATCAATAGAATTCTTCCTTCTGCTTCTTCCTCTCTAGGTCCAAGCCTTGGGAGAACTGTTTGCCAGTTAACAGAACTCATTCTTATGATAAAGGTCTTGGGAAATTTGCTATAGTGGTGTATTTTGAAAGGGAATTTCAGCCATCCCTGAAGCTTTATTATAAGAATTGCCACATGGAGATGTTTGCCACAAAGTTTTACTGTGTTTAAAAGTGTGAGAAAATCAACACAGGATCATACTCCCAGAATGTTTTGTTGCAGAAACTGAGCAAATCCAGCTGTTCCCGAGTTTTATTCTAATCCCTTGGCTGCTCATGCCTCTGCTGGCTGTGATTCCTGGAGGGATCCCCGCAACATCCTACCTCATGATTTGCAGTTAAACACTTGTGTTTTGTTCCGACACAGTTATGTAAGATGTTCTCCTCTGTCGGGTTGAGAAAGCACATCTGGAGCCAGAAGCCACATTTTCCTCCTGCTTGCCTGGTGAGTTACTAACCCTGGGGACCAGCAGAGGAAACTTACATCTGCCTCAGCTTCTGGGTCAGCTTCTTGGGGCCCTGGTTCATGAGGTTCCTGCCTGTTGCCTGGATCTCCTTCCGCTTCATCTTGGCGTTGGTTATCTCTTTCATAGGCTAGCAAAGCAAAGGAATGATAGTCAGTCTTAAGTGGATCACGCAAGATTTGCCTCTCAAAAAAGTAGCCTACAGCAGCTTCCCTGGAGATCACACCACCCTATCTCACCTCCATTTTGGGTGGTGGCATGTCTGGATTTTTGGTTTTCTTTTTTTGTTTGTTTTTGAAGCAGTTCTAACCTTTCTCCAGGCTGCATGTCAAATGGATGGATGAATGTACCATTCTACCCTTCTTAAGGGATGTTTATAGCAGAGGCTGCTGTTTCCGCACCAGATATGATATGAAAGCAACAGCCAAAACTTTCATAGTAAAAGAAAGTCTAGATGATTTTTGGTTGATGTCAGAAAGAGTTTTCCAAGATTAGGACATTTAAAAGTGGACAACAACAACTGTGAACTGAGAAGCACACAGGTCACTGCCAGGAAACATATCCTGTGTTTATATTAACATAAGAGTTTAGTTGATATCCATGGGGGGGACGTACTCGGATTCAAAGACTTATAAGTGCACATAAAAATTGTAAAACATTTAAAAGTTAGACAGAAGAGGGAAGGTTAAGTATATAGAGAGTTATTGAGTCTGCACATAATAAAGAAGCAGGGGAGCCTGCTGGCAAGCTGCAAGTGCACAGGGGGCCTTATTAAATGAGAAGGGAGCAAGCAGCTCTTAATCTTATGAATAACAAATGAAAGAATCCAAAGTGACCCATGGGGGACATAAAGGCAACAATTTCTTGACTCCAAGGGTCACAAAACACCACAATATGCTGATTGAATGCATGCCTTTGCTTTTCTTCCGACACTTTCTGGAAAATCAAACATTTGTAGGAGTCAGAGGGGCCAAGCAGACTTAACTTCGGCTCTGTCTCTACAGGAAGCAGCGTTTGACAAATATCATGCTAGATGTTTGTCAGAAATCTAAGCAAGGGTGCAAAATTTCCCAGCTAAGTAGAAAGTACAGAAATGTCCTAAAGGATAGCAATCCTACGATTTTTTTTTGCCAGAAACAGCTACTAAGCATACAATGAGATCCAAGAGAAGGGAGCAGGCTAGAGAAAAAAAGCCAGTCTCAACCAGTTTTCAGAGCATTAAATCTTTTTGCGAGCCCTCGGACCACATGTAACAACAGCATAAGCGTGAGTCACAGCTGCCCTGTGCACTCTACTTGTTGATGCCACACCCGGTGGGTTTGTCGATACGGTGGGACAGGACCGAGTTATCTGACTGAGAGATCACCCTCGAATGAGTCTCACCTCCTCCCTCTTCTTCGTGGATTCCCTGGTCTTCAGCTCCCTGCACGATGTCATTCTCCACAGCATTGTAATTAACTTGCTGCCTGCCAGGGACATAAATTCAGAAATGAAAATTAACAGGCATGGCTTGGAAAAGATCATTTATCTTTCAAGACAGGAATAAGTAAGGAGTTTTCAACTTTAAACATAAGCCATAACTTGTTTCTGAGATTTAGATACACAATAAAATATAATAGTGATACCAGACATGTTTTCAAAGCATACTTTAGGAGGCAAAATGTCATCCCATGGCAAAATAAAGTTAGAACTAAGTCTGCTAGTCTATTTAGAGATCTCTTCCACTTATTTTTGTTTGTTTATTATTTCGTGTGTGTGATGTGTGTGCTTGTCAGTTTTGTGAGACATGCACCAACATGCTACAGCACATGCCAAGCGGTCTGAAGAAAACCTTGCCTATTATCCTTGACATCAACCTTGAATGAATCAAGGCCCCCTCTTTGCTGTTTGTCCCCACACTCTCCAGGGTATCTGGCTGCAAATTTCCAGAGATTCTCTTGTCTCCCATCCTATTATCGCACTAGCCCTGCAATTACGGGCTGTGTGCCACTGAACTGACAGATTCTGGGTATTTGAATTTAGGTCCTAATGTTTGTGGGGCAAGCCCTTTATAACCAAGCCACCTTTTCAGTCCACACTACCACCTTTAGGAGGAAAAAGCTAGGCTAAAATTAAGGATCTAACACTTAATTCCCCAATATTTTTTTTCTACCGTGTCCACATAAGTGATAAGAGCCTGCCCTCTTGCCACGGGTTCCAGGGTGACATATCCACAAAGCTGATCTGACACCAGAGGAATGACCATCTACACCCCCCAAGGGAAGGGGCAGGATACCGTAGCTGCTCTGGGTGCTGCGGCTGCTGCTCTTCCTCATGCTCTGCCTGCTTTCGCAGAGCCCCCTCCCTGGCCAGGAGCTGCTCCTGCTGCTTTTGCCTTAGCAAGTGGTCCCGCAGCCTCTGTTGGTGCAAAGCTTCCTGGTGCTCTCTAAGTCTCTGGGCTTCCTCATCCCTCCTCGCTGCCAGTCTCTGCTGTTCCAGCTGCTCCTCATAGGGGGATCGGAAATGAGTCACTGCCTTGGTGAGATGGTCCACCTGGAACAAAAAGAGCTGATGCTGAACCAGAGAGGTTAGATCCTCTGCAGTACTTTCTTCATTCCTTGTCAGGGCAAACCCAGAAGGTGGGGCAGGCTACTTAACACTTAATGCAGGTGAATGCCAATTACACATAGAGTCTGATGTCTCATGATTTTCTTCTTTCTCTGAATGGCCTTGGCCATCTCATAGCAGGCCTGCCAGTTAGAAGGCCACCTTTCAGTGTGTTCCAGCACAAATGGAACAGAGCCCAACATAAGAAACAAGTTCCACCTTTAATTAAATTTATGCTCATGGGTTCTGAATCAAGTTGGCACTTGGGAACCCCACACTAATTACACAATTTGTGAGGTTAAGGCTTTGTCTAGGAATAGTTAAAGACACAAGGATGCTAATTAACTCCAAAAATTGACATGCAAGTCTGAGAGAGAGAGAGAGAGAGAGAGAGAGAGAGAGAGAGCCCCAGGGATCTGCCTGTCTCTGTCACCCCAGAATTGCGACTGAATTACACCTAGTTTTGTATTTGGGTTCTTAGACGTTGAACCCGGGACCTCATGTTGCAAGGTGGGCCATTTACTGATTGAGCTGTCACACCAGCCCCAGAAAAGAGATTATCTTTAAATAAACTATGCATGCATGCAGAGAAAATACATACTGATTAGAGGAAAATCAAACAGCAGTTTTTAAATTCCTGCTCCCCATCTTCCTTCCCTTCCCTCCACAATTGAAATACGCATGCGTGATTATCAGCTAAAGGAAGAGGGCAGAGTTGAGGACCACAAGGCAAAGGGGAGGATGGCATTGGCATTGGGATACAAAGTTTGTGAGGGTACGAGGGGCAGCAGGAGAAGTCTTCACACCTACTAAGGCTGAAGCTTCTCACAGTTTCAAGGCTCAGAGAACAGGAGGACAAATAAAGTCTCCGAGTTCCAAGGAAGTGATCAGCACCCACGCGCATTATCGTTGGGGTCTGCGTCTGGGGAAAGGGAAGAAAAGTCCCTGGCTGCCGGCTTCCACGCCACTACATCCAGCTTTTTCCACGAACTCTGGGATCGAGCTGAGGTTCTCAAGCTTGCACCGAGCATCTCCGCAGTCCCCTTATGTTTTCATGAGTATCTAGAACCAAATTCCCCATCAGAGAGAACTTCTAGGGAGTACCCATGCACCTCAGCGTGAGGGCGGCCATCCAGAAGGTGGGCGGCATCCTGTCCCTGCTGATCTCGCCACTCCCGATCCTGCTCCTCCGGCGATGGGTCATGTTCCTCCTCTAGACGCTCTGCCTGCCCCACCTGCTCCATCTCCTCCTCTTCCAGCGCTTTCCTGTGCTCCTCTTCCACCTGACGCTCCTCGGGCTCTCTGGGTTCCACTTGGTTCTGCTCTGCCGGAACCTGAAAGCCTGTTTCCTTCGGCACGGACGAGAAAGGTTTCTCTTCCGTCTTTCTCGGCACTACCTCATGGTTCTGCCACACCTCGTTATTTAGAGGCACCTAAGATAAGCACGGCACACACACATAAAAAAAATTGACACTTTTCTATTTCAGAAGTAGTGACATTCTTTTATTACCACATTTAAAGAGCTACGGCATAAGCAAAATACTACAGTTTAGAAATAAACACAACCACGGTGTGAAAAAGAAACCAGGTGTTATGACTCTATCTACTTCTCACTGTGTTGTTTTACCCAAAGACAGTAATAATTTAGGGAAAATTCTGTCTCAGAGAATGCTCCATGGTGAGGAAAGTGAAGTTCACCAGCAACTGTGTATCCAGAAAACACTTCCCTCAAAAGCGATCTGACTCCAGCTTCCCTTAGAACAGACAGGAAGTAAACGAGAAGGAAAACAATAAAAACCAGAATCCCTCAAACCTCACGCTTATGGCTTATGAAAGTTTCTTCAAGGTCAACTTTCTCCTTAACAGATGTTTAGAATTACTAGGATAAGATTTAGAGTTAGTTGATGAAGGTGTAGGTTGGTTTCTCCTTAGCTCCACTAACGAGTGATCAGAGGGCTTGCATTACTAATAGATACCCATGCTGGTTTAAAATTGTTTCAGCTAAACAAGACACACATATTCTTTGTCAGAATATTTCAGTTTGTGCCAGTGTTTGTAAGTGTGCAGACACACAGCTGTTTATGCTGGGAGAGCCAGTGGAAGCTTGAGGTCAACCTCAGGTTCATCTTCTTAGGAGCTACCCATGTGGTATGTTGAGACTGGGTGCCTCCTTAGGATTCTCGAGCTCACAAATTAGACTAGACTGGCTGGTCCACGAGCGCCATGGACCCTCCTGCCTCTGCTTCCCCCACACTAGTATCCCAAGCATAGCCTCCAATGCTTGGCTTTTTAAATGGGCTCTAGGAATTGAGCTGACATGTGGTAAGAATTTTTGCTGAGTTAATTTTCCCAGCCCCAATAAAATTTTAATGTATCTTATTACATTTTCTGTAAACCAAAGGTAGTCTGTGTGTTTATTTTACACTGTCAATACAGAAAACCAAACCAAGAAAAAAAATTTTTTGAGAAAATGTCTTCTCTGCAATCTGTTGAGTCATATCCATATTTTCTGTAAGTTTCAAACCTTGCTTTGATCTACATTAGTTACAAAGATAAAGACACTGGTAGGAAAATCTGTAGCTCCTTTTCCCTTTTATTCATCAGAAAAAGTTACTTTCTTGGTCAGATTAATTTCTTATAATTAGATGCCTAGGGGACTACACTATGAGCAGTACAAAATGGGAAGCCCTACTCAGAAGCTAGCAGGGATATAATTATCACTCTTGAAAAAGTCAAGCATATAAATCATGAAGTGGGGAGAAAAGCTCTTCCTTCAGTATCTGGGAACTTCGACAGTCATACATTTTGGCAAAGTCTTCTGGCAAGTTTGCTCTAAAACTGCCCTGTAGAAAATATTTCTGTCAAGTGCTTTAACACTTTCAAACACCTGCCGTTTATCCCCACTCTGCCCCCATGAGGAATGGTGGGGCCGATAACTACTATCTCCAACTCAGTTGGAGCACACCAAACTCTGAATCATGGATGGTGAATGCAGTGAACTGGAAGTCAGTCTAGCAGAGCACAGGGTCAAAGAATAGGCATGGGATTCTATCACGCTGTCTTAAACTTCTGAATACAAGGCCCCAAGAACCTCTTTGTGAAGGAATGCTGTGATGTTGCTAAGAACATTCATACAACAACTCTGACAACTCTACTGGTGTTGACGTCATTATCGACATAGATGGCCACTTGGAGACAAGACTTCTCAAACTTTTACTGCAAGCACATAACAGTACTCATGTGGAGGCCAGTAAACACCTCTTCACTTTCTTCCATTTGGGCCCTGTGAATTAAACTAATCATTAATCCTGAGAGCTAGAATCTTTCCGTGTTGAGCCATTTTGCCAGCCCACACAAGTAACTTGTAAGAGTTAGTGATCAGAAGGATCCCACTGGTGACGCTCCACTTTTGAGACATGCTCAAGCAAGTCTTGGATTTTCACCAAGAGAAAGAAAAAAGTGGATTGTGATCAGGTTACATGGGTATCTTAATATGATTTTGGCATGCTCTATAGAGACCCAGCAATGTAGCAAGTTCCATTACATCAACATTAACAACAAAGTGGGCTGCCACATAGTATTCTCATGCCATTCAAAACCTTGTCCCCTACTCAAAGGAAATCATCTTGCTCTCAAATGCTCAATCCCAGATTGAGCATTTAATACATGTCAATTTACAGAAAGATAAACCCAAGTCTTTCCCAGTAAATACTACAGCTTTAACTATCAGTGTATTTTTCCCCAGAATAGCTGAATTGGTTAGAAAGACAAATCCCCAAGCCAAACTTCAAATTAGCTGAACTGGAAAGAGAAGTCTGAGTTGAAACACACCCCACTGGGGATGCTGACGTATAAGAACTTCTAGGAATCTGCTGCATAGGAAGCGAGGGCTGCACAGAGAACATTTCTCCTCTGGACAGCTCCACAGGAAACGTCACCAATCGGTGACCCTAGGCCACACCTCTCACCTCTCTTAGCTCTCCTGTCGTTGGCTTCTCTCTAATATTGTAACCTTGTAGAGTCCCCTGGGGAAAGGAAACATTCCGCTGCTCTGCTTGCTCAGGATTTCGCAAGCTCGGGATCCTGTTCAGAGTGTCTTTCAGCTGTTTATATTCTGCGACTTGAGTCTGCATAGAAACAGCACAGTTGGGAGAAAATCATGCAATCTGATGAGAGGAGACAACAGCCATACATTAATTAATTCATTAGATGGCCTTGTAGGTTCACTGGATGACTAGAAAGACATTAAAACCTAAGGTTGTTAGCAAAGGTGCAGATTGCCCTCATGCACTATAGGTCTTCCTCTTGGGCCATGCTGGACCGTTTCTGAGCACATGCAAATTAGAATCAGAATTGAGAGACTGAAAAAGTATCCAAGACATGTTAGTTTCCCAGGTTACGTGAGTCAAAAGCAGAACTTTGTCAATCATTCTATTATAAACATCATTAATAAAGGACAGCTATGCAATCAATGTTTAATTATATTAAAATCGACTTAAACACTTACATGGTCATTCAAATTGAGGCCAATTAAAAGTATGTCTGAGTTATAACATTCGATGGAATATTTGTCATCTATCTATCTATCTATCTATCTATCTATCTATCTATCTATCTATCATGTTTGCCCTCTTCGCCTTAGTTGATTTATGCTCAAATCAGGTCCCTTATTTGCTACTTTCAACACTGTTTTCTAGACTGTGCTCTGCAGTAGCAAAGAATGGTGACACTGTGGGAAATAAAGCTGTTTTTTCTTCATCAATTCGGAATGTATTTTTGGCTTAAAGTGCCAAAGGCCATGTGTGAGTAGGGACTAGCATAGGACAGGACCGTTCCCACATAGATGCGTCTGTGTATTTTGATGTGGGAGGTACAGACGTGTGTGACTGTTTTTTTTTTTTAACAAGGGGCTGGAAAGGTGGAAAATAAGCCAATGACTTTAAAAAAAATCAGTACATATGTCATACACACATTTCATACCCACTACCACCCTCATCCTAAAACTAGAATTACTGTGTAAATAAAACTCTTAGAACTCATAGAACTGAGATTATTCCATGCCTAGGGAGAAGCTCTTTTTTTTTAGTGTGTGTGTGGCTGTTGTGTAGATATAGGAGAGGCATACAGGGTATGTGCAAATATGCATACGTGTGTGCACATGTGTGTGGCGGCCCGAGGTCAACATCAGGTGACTTTATCGCTATTCATCTTTATTTATTTACTTTTTAAGAAAAGGCTTCTCATAAACCTGAAGCTTATAGTTTCAGCTAGGACGGCACCAAAGAGCTCAAGGATCCACGCGTCTCCAGCCAACTCATAGCTGGAATTCTGTTTATGCTTCTTTATCTGAATTTTTCACCCAATTGCATGGCAGGCACCATACTGATTATGTCAGCTCCCCAGCTCTGTTGTCTCTTCTAGTTTTCAAAAATATGAAGATGCTAGCTGGCTAAATATGTACCAGAGGAGTGATCAATTATAATTTATGTAAAAATGCAGCATGTAGCTGGCCATGGCCTTTACCTCAGAAATCAATCAGAACATTTAGAAATCATCTTTGGAGACCAAACAAAGGAAAACAAAGGGCATTTCCATAGTAATGCTTTTCTGTGGAGGGATATATCAAATTCAATCCCATACATTCTTTTTCTTTTCCTCCAAGACAGTGATTCTCAACTTGCGGGTCATGACCCCTTTGGAGGTTGAACAACCCTTTCACAGGGGTCATCTAAGATCATCTTCATATCAGATATTTACATTATGATTCATAACAGCAGCAAAAGTCAATTTATGAAATAGCAATGAAAATAATTTTGTGGTTGCAGGTCACCACAACATGAGGGACTGTATTAAGAGCATTAAGAATGTATTACAGCATTAGGAAGGCTCTAAGGTGTACAAGCCATGAAGTAGTCTGGTTGTGGTTTTGATATTAGCACATATTAAGGATCACATTAAAAGATGTAGAGGCCGTAGTATCCATTCCAGAAGTAGTATCCATTCCAGAAAATATACTATTAAAGAACATTTTATTTTTAAATTATTTACATAGGTGTGTCTTTGTTCAGATATACAAACAGTGAATGCAAGAGTCTCATGGTCAGAAGAGGGTGTGGGATCCCTGG
Source organism: Ellobius talpinus (assembly GCA_001685095.1). Lineage (NCBI taxonomy): Eukaryota > Metazoa > Chordata > Mammalia > Rodentia > Cricetidae > Ellobius > Ellobius talpinus. The sequence goes on along the minus strand of LOJH01005282.1, from coordinate 2,038 downwards.
AGTTAGAGTAGTAGAAGCCTCTGGATGTGAGCGATGAGAAAAGAACCGAGGTTCTCTGCAAGAGCGGTAGCTGCTCGAACTGCTGAGTCATCGCCCCAGGCCCAAGCAATTATAGTTCACAAGGTCTGGGGAGAGGTCACACACCCGTGCTGCTGAGTAAATCTCATAAATAAACACAACCAAGGATGTGACTTTGATACCAGGCACCGGAATCACAATTTTGGAGGTGTGGGCACTTTTCTCAGGCTAACTATGTAAGTTCCTTTCCATCTCAGTTTACTAGATTATTTAGTTATAAAGGAACACAGGGTATATACTCGATTATGAAGATTTTTAAATTAATTTTATCATTATGTATGTGTGATATATATGTGTGTCTCTCTGTCTCAGCCTCTGTGTCTAACTTTCTCGCCGTGTGTGTGTGTGTGTGTGTGTGTGTGTGTGT
>LOJH01005281.1:18719-32230 GCA_001685095.1 Ellobius talpinus | reverse complement strand
CTGGCTGTAATTCCGTGGCCGAGAGCGCATGCCTCTGCCTCTGTCACCAATTAAGAGAGTGTGTAGGAGGTGGGCGAGGCTGAGACAGATGACAAAGTGTGAAAGGGAGTTTTTTGGGGGGTGGTGACAGTGTCCTGTGTCTTGATAGTTTGGGTGAGCCAAGGGTGAGCGTTACTGGGGAAGAAACTTAAATGCAAGCCTGCCTTGCTTCTCATCTGGAAAGCCTGGTGAAGCATCACACAGGAGGCAACCAGAAGCCTGCAGTTAGGCATCGCTTGGGGACCAGGTCCCTTCTAAAAAATGACTTCTGGTCCTTGTGTGAACATCACATAGATGGAGTAGCCTACTACAGGCCTTGAATTTGGGACCCCTTTTCACCTAAGGCAGTGTTCTGCAAACTCAGGTACATAGGTATATAAAATAACGAACGATATAGCTGCTGATTGCCTCTGACCCTTGAGTGACACTCTACACCTTTATGCAAGCAACCCTCGCTGTGCTGGTCATTGTTGTGGTTCACAGGTATCTTGGCTAGGCAGGGCTTCCCTCCATCTGCAGCTTGCACAGTATTTTCTGGAACCATGTACGCTCGGCTGCAGGAAAGAGACTTTCAGGTCAGATCCAGTCGAAATCCTGTATCCTAAGTGTGTGGTGTCTTCAGCAACGGATGCTGAGATTTTCAACTCCTGGGAGGCAACCAAGGGCTCCATGGATGATCTCTATGGTTTGGGGAGTTGCCAGGGCTAACCTGAGCAACCATTTGAAAGGCTTATTATACCTACTTCTGCAGTTTTTGTTGGTCTGTGGTTCTTGCGGGGCGTATGCTCGGCCCGAGAGATCTAACTTCCTTTAGAATATATTCATATTATATGTAATTTTTAGGTGAATATAAAATAATATGATTCCACGGGACTTTATTAAACAACCTCGGTGTCATTTGTTCTCACTCCTCTGTACACAATTCCCCTCCCCATCCCCAGTCAAAGCCCCTCCCTATTTTCCCGTTTCCCACCTCACAGCCCCCGCGTCCCACTGTCCCACCCCCACCTATGCTCCCCTATTCTTCCCTGTTGTCTATGGTTACTCTGTGTGTACTCATGCCTGCAGGTTTGGAGCTGGGAACCGCATATGACAGAGAACACATGGCATTTGCTCTCTGGGTCTGGGTTATCTCCCTCAAGATGATCCTCTCTACCACCATCCATTTAGCTGAAAATTTCATGGTTTCATTTCTCTTTACAGCCAAACAATATTCCGCTGTGTTTATTGTCACATTTTCGTTATCCATGGATCTGTTGAGGGGCAGTTAGGTTTTCCTCATTTTTTTTTATTTTTCCGTTTCCTAACTTGTAAATAGGGAGGCAGTGAACATGACTGAGCGAGTATCTGCGGCGTAGGATGTCTTCCTTTGGACGTGTGCCAGGGAGTTCTACCCATGGGTCGTATGGCAGGTTTAGTTTTACTTTTTGAAGATTCTCCGCACTGGTTTCCAGAGTGACTACACAGATGTGCATTCTGCCCACGGTGACTGAAGGTGCCTCTTTCTCCACAATGTCGCCAGCATTTGCCATCGGCTGTTTGGCTGAGCTTAGGCCTTTTGCGTGGAGCAAGATGAAATCCTACTGCTGTTTCAGTTTGTATTTCTCTAATTGCTGAGGATGATGAACACATTTTGAGGTATTCTGTGGCCATTTTTATTCCTTCTATTGAGGAGTCTCTGTTTCAATCTCTAGCCCATTTTTAATTGTCATTTGTTTCCTTGTCTCTTTGTTTTTGAGGCCTTTGCATATCCTAGATATTAATCCCCTATTTGGACATAAGGCCATTCAACAGGTGAGGAATCATGCCAGTTTTCCTGGTGCTACTGATGCCATGGACATTAGAAGAGAAGCTGCTACCACCATTTTGCTAGACCAGCATAATTCCTCTCTGCATTCTAAAGCTTTCTTGTTTTGATTTTGGGTTTTTTTGTTTGTTCGTTTTTGTTTTTCAAGAAAGGATTTTTCTTTGTAGTCCCGGGAGTCCTAGAACTTGTTCCACAGACCAGGCTGGCCTTGAACCCAGAGATCCTCCTGTCTCTGCCTCCCTAGTGCTGGGATTACAGATGTGTACCACCACTGCCCAGTTCTACATCCTAAATCTTACCCCTTATGCCCACAGATAAGTGTCGCTCCTACCCCTAATCAAGGAAGCCTCTCTCTGCAGCCCATGGAGACCATCACAGAAAACCGCAACTGATCACAATCCAGAGATCAACCGATTGTGGGAAGCCAGTCCCAGAAGATACGTGTACATCATAGCTATGTCTTGGGGAACATCGCAGAGGACCAGAAGTCGGCTGTGAAACAGTCTTTACTAGAAATGGCTGCATATATAAGATCAGGACGATGGCCATATGACTGGAAACGGGAGTTTTTTGCAGGGTCCCAGCCCACACAAAGAACAGCAGGCACATAATGGCTGCTGGGAGATAGAGAACTAGCCTGTCTCAAGAGCAAGCCTTGAAACCACACACACACCACCAACATAAACAGACTCGGCAGGTTATGTTCACATACACCTGTGCATACACACACACACACACACACACACACACGTATATGTGGGCAACAACGATAATAAGAGAAAAAGGCTCTCAACTTGAGAGTGGGGAGTGTGGGAGGGTTTCTAGAGAGCCTGGGAGAGGCTGGAGGGAGGAGAGTTGTGAAATGCTATTACAATTAAAAACATGTTTTAAAAATTAAAAGGCAAAAAATAAACTATCTATACAAACCAAGCATTTAATGAAGACAAGTCATAAAGAAATTTATTTTAAAACAATCCTTTAGGGCTGGGAAGATGGCCCAGTGGGTAAGAGCTCTTGCTGCACTGGCATTAGACTCTGAGTTCAAATGCCCAGCACCCACAGAAAAAGCCGGATGTGACTATAGGTGTAACTTATAACCCAGCGTTGTGAAGGTGAAGACAGGAGAATCACTGTGTTCAGTGAGAGACTCAGCCGCCGAGAAATAGGTGGGGGTCATAGAGCAGACCTCTGGCATCCTTTTCCAGCCTCTGTGCTCAGGTGAGCGGATGAGCACGCACGCATGCGCAGACACACACACACATACACAAGCGCACACGCAGAACCCAATAGATGCTTTTCTCAGTGCACTTCCAAATGAAAGAGAAATGAATAGAATCTTATGGGACCCTATTATTTGGAATTTGGTGTCACCCACATCCAAGCTCTGTCCTAACCCACCGACCCAGATCTAGTTTTAGTCTTTGTGCTGGGATTATGTGAGTCAAAACTTTTCAAAAAGGTATCTGAAATAGAAGGGTTTATTGAGCAATTTCAGATGTTATCCAGGAAAAAAAATGACCCTAGGACAAGTCCCCACTGCTGCTGTAAGAAGGTGTCTGTTGAGCCCAGAGCGAAGGGTATTGTTATAGAGAAGTTGGAGGCAGGGAACGTGTTGGCAACAATGAACCTGTGATGCTCTAGGTAGATAAAACAGACAGGGGAAACTGGGTGAGCGGCAGTCCTGGGGGAGTGGAGACTGCTGCTCCTGACCTGCCTGGCAGAACTGCCTGGAAAGCTCAGACATGAACTTTCAGGGCAGGAGGCTCCGGAGTTCAGCTGTGACAGGATTTAAGCCAAGGTCACAGTACCTTCAGGGATGTGAGACAATCTCTTTGGGTTTTGTTTGATCAATTTCCTACCCCTCTTTCCCTTTCATGTAATTAGATGTAGAATATTCCAGAATTTTCCTTCTGACATATCCTGTCTTCATTCTGCTCATAAAAACCTCCGACCAGGTCGCAAGATGGCTCAGTGGGTCAAGGCCCTTGCCACATGAGCCCGATGACCGAAGTCCCATTCCTGGAGATCACACAAAGGTGAAAGCAGAGAACCAACTACACACAGTTATCCTCTGACCTCCACACAGGTTGCATGACATGTATGACACCTCCCAGTATAATGTACACATCACATACACATATACGCATGCACACTACATATATGTAAATGCACAATACACATGTATGTATGTGTTGATGGAGCAGATCAGTCATTATCAGCACCTAATATCACAATGTGCAATTTTGGAGTACCTACTACATACCAGGCCTTGCTGAGTGTTGACGCCTACTCCTTGTTTTAACATTCACAGTGAGGAGCTGGCGAGATGGTGCCGAAAATAATAGAGCTTGTTATACAAACATGGGGCCCTGAGTTCAGGCATGGCCACCCGTGCTTGTGACCTCAGTGCTGGGCTTGGGGTGGCCACAGAGACAGGCTGATTGGAGGGTTTGCTGGCCAGCCTAGCCCAATAGGAAAGCAACACACTCTGGGGGTGAAAGAGCTTGTCTCAAGAGAATAAAGTGGAGAGCAGGACATCCTCCTCTGGATGCCACACGCATGCTTGCAGGCACATATGCATACACATAGACACGCACAGTCATGCACACACATCCAGACATGTTGACTGAGGTTTCTGGCCCACCCGGTCCTGCAGCCGTTCAGTCCCAAAGAAACACACAGAGGTCTACATTAATTATAAACTGGTTGGCCTCTTAGCTCAGGCTTCTTATTAACTCTTATATCTTACATCTTAACCCATAATTCTTGTCTGTGTTAGCCACGTGGCTTGGTCCTCAGCACATCTGGAATCTCCCACATGACAGGCGGCAATAATAACCACTTCATGGACGACATTTTGCTATCTGACTCAAATGCAGACACTTTAGAATGTTTGAAGAAGTAAACAAAGTTTTGCCTAAATGGGGATTACAAATTGCTNTATATCTTACATCTTAACCCATAATTCTTGTCTGTGTTAGCCACGTGGCTTGGTCCTCAGCACATCTGGAATCTCCCACATGACAGGCGGCAATAATAACCACTTCATGGACGACATTTTGCTATCTGACTCAAATGCAGACACTTTAGAATGTTTGAAGAAGTAAACAAAGTTTTGCCTAAATGGGGATTACAAATTGCTCCTGAAAAAAATACAAAGAGGAGATTCTGTCAGTTACCTAGGTTACAAAACAGGTTTACAAAAAATTAGAACACAAAAGGTGCAAAAAAGGAGAGATCGACTGCAGACTGACCGTTTCCTCTTCCCAGAATTCTCCTGTTCTCATTGCCCCACCTATACTTCATGTCTGGCTACTGGCCAATCAGAGTACAAGTGACAGGGTACAGACCATTGTCCCATAGCACAGACACACACACAGACACACAAAGACATGCACACACAGAGAGAGATACAGACACACATAGACAAACACACAGAGACACAGACACACATAGACAAACACATAGAGACACAGACACACATAGACAAACGCATAGAGACACAGACACACATAGTCATACACACAGAAACATTCGCATAGACACACACACAATATTCATGATGGCACTTGAGAATGAACACCTTTTAAAATTCTCATTTTACAGATGGTGGAAGAAATGAGGCGGTCACTCTTTCTCTTCGTGGCAGAAATGTCTTAGAACAACACCAAAGCCAGCCAGCCATGTGACCCCCAAGCCTCACAAACCAGCTGAGCTGCCCTCATAGCTGTTCACACACATGCTAAAGCAACTTTTCCTCCACCACATTAGGAAGCCCAGGGAGCACGTTTCTCTCCGCAGCCCCGAGAGCTTCACACAGGACCAGTTCTGCGCCCTCAAGTCCGCGCCTGGCCACCAGGTCCTTCCACCCAGGGGCTCACCTCCCTCAGTACCCACACTCCCTCCTATTCTCAAACATCTCAGGCAACTGTCGCTCTGCCCACAAGCTGGGCACAGCCTGCCGGCCCTCCCATGGTTTCTGCCACAATACCTGCCTCACAAGAATTTGACTCTGAGACGCTGAGAGCCAGGAGTGTGTGTGACTCATCTTTTAACAACGTGGAATGCATTCCCGACCAGGGATGGTGAACACAGAATCTCAAGCATGCACGGCAGTGGCATTTCTTCTTGTTGCCACTAGATGGCAGCAGGTACCTCCGTTGCCAACCACTAGGAAAGACCTTTTCTCTCTGGCCCCTGGGACCCTGGATGGAATCCATACACTAAAATAAGCATTCGGAACGCCAAGGCCTGGTTCTTATTAGTGCTGCCAGGGAGATGAGGCGGCGAAGAGAACTAAATCAGACCACCGCTGAGCCTGAAAGTCCGGATGTGGACGTAGACGCCCTGGGTTCTGACATGCTTGCGGACCCTTAGTTCTGGGACTTTGAATAAAGTTCCTGACCTTTCTGTGCCTCTGTTTCTTCAGGTGTGAGAGTGGGGACTCTAAAAGTGTTTGCCCCAGAGGAAGGGCTCTGGAAGGAGGGAGGGGGCAGCCGTGGTGTGCAGCAAGCGTGGCGTGTTTGTGGAGTCTGTGCGTGAAGGAAGATTCCCTGTGTAAGGCTGTGTCTAGATCGAAGATCCTGCAGTCTGACTGCTTAGAGCCCTGTGCTTATGGAGAGCTGGAGTGTTGCAGATCCAAGGTCAGCCTTACCTTGGGCTATCTTCCATATCCTTAGCCGTTTATCACCCACCCCTCTATCTGATCATAATATATTTCTACTACCAAGTGAAACCGTTAGCTCCCCAAATCTCCACATCTAAGAATGTCTTCAGCTTTGAAATCTAGGGTTTCCCAGAACATGCCTTGCTTGCAACCAATGTGTTTGCTAAGTGTCTTAATTTATTATTTTTAGTTTGTTGTCTGACTATAAAAAGTTCACGTAGGACATGTGTGGTAGTGGATGTGTGTAATTCAAGTGTTTGGTAGATAGAGGCAGGAGAATGAGGAGTCCATTGCTAGCCTGGGCTACATGAGACCCTGTCTCAAAAACAAGCAAGGAAACAAATGCTTCACATAGCCATTCCATGATGAATAGTGTTACACCTACATATGTGTATGTATGTGTATGCCATACATGCATATGTGAATTGTGACATGAACCCATTCCCAACACTGTTCAGCTATGTTTGGCTCAGAGACAATGGTCTAACTTCTTCTGGAGCAAGAGCTGTGTTTTGCACTCCTGAGTCTATAATCCTGGCTCTGGTGTACTCGCAGAGCAAAAATGGGGTTCTACTGGTCCAGATTGGCTGCACCCCAAAACAGAGAGGTAAGAGGTCTAAGCCTGCATTGGAGCCTGGAAGGTGAAGGCAGGGTGTGACCAGGGAAGCAGAGGAATGGGCAAGCCCTGGGATGAGGGACTGTGGAGGGGGCCTGGATTATCCAGGTGACAGGTTTGGGGGAGTGGTAGAGGGTAAGAGGGAAGAAGGCTGGTGCCCTGGGCCACACCTGTTGACTGGTAAAAGCAGATCCTGTGTCCCTGCCAGCCTCTCCAACAAGCTCCTAAGGGCCTTCGGGGAAGCCTGTGTGTAAACTGTATTTTTAGCTCCGTGTGCATCTCCTGGCCTCTGTGGGGCGCCTCCTTTGCTCTTAGCCTTGGTCACTGGCTCAGGCTCCAGAGGCTATCTGGGGAAAAGGTTGGCACGGCCAGTATGACAATGACTGGGAAGGACAGCCTCAACCGTGGTGGTGAGCTGATGAGAGATCAGAAGAAAGCCTGTGGGTCCCCCACCCCATCAGGGTTTCCCAGTCCTGCCAACATCAGGTTTGTTGTACCTGTGTCCTGGCCCGTGACAGCCAGAACGAAGGCTTGACCAGGGATGTGTCTGAGCTGAGGGAGGGAGAACTCAGGCGTAAGCCCTGCCCAGATCAAGGAGGAAAGAGGGAGGGGACCCAGGTTTCAGGAGCCAGAGTGCTCACACATCCTTCCCTGTCTATGTCCTCAGTCCCAGGAGAGTCTGAAGGAGTCATCTCTCGCCCTTGCAAGAGAAGCTTGTCAGTTGCCCAAGGGCTATCAAATTCCCAGGTAACTAGAGAAGTTTAGGGCCTTGAGTAAGGCGAGGTTTGCAGCTGCCGAGGTACATAACTGCCCAGTGGGCACTGGCAGACTGAACATAGAAGCCCGTCTTCTACCCCAGACTGAGGATCTGGCTGCCCTTGTCTGGTGTGGTGCTCAGAATCCTCAGAAGGTGTGGTCTGGACAAAAAAAAAAGTTAGATGAGTTTTTAGCCCCAGCCCCTCTCCTTGCTGTGTGAGACCCTGCAGGCTCTCTATAGCCCAGAAGCAAGCAGAGTCCAAGCAAGAGAGTGAGTAGTATGCAGGTGTCTTTGGGGTCAATATAGTGTGCGTACATCTCTGGGTAGTGTTCACCCTAGAAGCATTTGAGCAGCAATCAGATAGTTACATTGAGTGGGAACCTGGATGGTGCACATTAAACAGTCTCTTTAGCACCTAGACACCATGGCACTGTCATTCTAGGTGTCTCCATCCCTAGATGTCTATGCCTGGAATCTAGAAACCAAGGTTCTAGAGAGGTAAAACAAACAAACAAACAAAAAAAAACAAAAAAAAGAAAAGAAAAGAAAAGTTCTTGTATACCAAAAACCTTTGTCTATGGATCTTGAGACTTGAGATTCTGAAGGCTTGAGATGGGTTTTACTAGCCTCCCAGTTGAGGCTGCAAACACTCTGGGACAGGTGGCAAGTGGGCTGACTGGTAGTTCAGCTTGTCCCATGGGTGTCCAGCAAACTCACATGTGTACACGTGTGACAAGAGTGTGTAGAAATCAGGCTGCCGGGAGCTTTGCACACCAAGGTATCCTGGCCTCCTTTCGGTGGGTCTGCAGCCTCTTAGCCTGGCCAGGGTACAGCTGTCACAGGGAGACTAGCAGGCATCAAACAGAGGGGTTGGCTCTGGATCTCCATAGCAACTGAGAGGCGGGCTCCGTTGTGGCAATGTGTAAGTATGCACAGTTGAACCTTGTACTGACTGATTTTGTGTGTCAACTTGACACAAGCTGGAGTCAGCAAAGGACAAGCTCCGGCTGAGGAAAAGCCTCCATGAGATCCAGCTGTAAGGCATTTTCTGCCATTCAGTGATCAATGAGTGAGGGCCCAGCCCATGGTGGGTGGTGCCGTCCTGGGCTGTTGGTCCTGGGTTCTATAAGAAGGAGGACTGAGCAAGCCAGGAGAAGCAGCTCCCCCTCCATGGTCTCAACATCAGCTCCTGCCTCTGGGTTCCTGCCCTGTAGTTCCTGTCCTGACTTCCTTCAGTGAAGAACAGCAATGCTGAAGTGTAAGCCTAATAAACCCTTTCCTCCCCAACTTGCTTTTCGGTCATGGCGTTTCCTAGCGGCAACAGAAACCCTAACTAAGACAGCATGCTTCCTCGAAAGCTTAACAGTAAAGCTTTAAAAAAAATTCATCTACTTCAGAGCCACAGGCTTCCCTGAGCGGGCTGGCTCATGGGACACCTGCCAAACTAGAGACAGCTTCCAGTTAAATACCTCAGCACCACTGAGGTACTGATGACGGTTTAACTACCGGGGCTACCACCAGACAACTCTGGGAAGCTGGAGACAGAGCAGAGCTGGGTGGTACTGCCCTGATGAGCCCTGGTAGGCCAATACCTGGGGACTGCTCCTCAGAGACACGCAACAAAGTGTGAGTCCCTCACAGTGTCCCACTGATGGAAGGAAGGACCTAGCTGCTGGTTCTAGCAGGTATGTCAAGGAGTTGAGCATGTGGCCTAGGTGGTCTGGCCAGCCTGGGACAATTGGCCTCTTCTGCCTTTTCCTCCTGACCCAGAACTCATTCTCTCAGAGATGCGGAGGGGTAGGAAGTGGAAGAGGGTCAGTTCCTCTAAGGCCAGCACTGACTAGGCCGGGAACAGAGAAAGAACACAGAGACAGATAAATGACACATGGACATTCACTCTGGAGCCTGTGTCTTCCAACCTGTTTCGTCAGCTTGGGCCTTGGTGGCCCACAGCCTAGGCAGGCACCAGGCATGAGCAAGAATGATTCTTGCCTTTCACTCCCTACAGTGGCTCCTGTTGCAGAAAGACATTGGCGGAAACCATGCCGTCACCTCTGGGAGTATGTTTTGTGAATGGAGCTTGTTATGGCAGGCCTCTTGGAGAATCCTGCCCACCTGCCCAGGACCTGCGGAGGTGCCGCTCCTGCCCAGAACTGTGGAGATGATGCTCCTGCCCAGAACTGTGGAGGTGATGCTCCTACCCATGACTGAGGAGGTGGTGATGCTCCTGCCCAGGACTCTGGAGGTGATGCTCCTGCCCAGGACTCTGGAGGCGATGCTCCTGCCCACGACTGAGGAGGTGATGCTCCTGCCCAGGACTCTGGAGGTGATGCTCCTGCCCAGAACTGTGGAGGTGACACTCCTACCCAGGACTGAGGAGATGATGCTTCTGCCCAGGACTGAGGAGGTGATGCTCCTGCCCAGGACTGAGAGGAGGTGATGCTCTTGACCAGGACTGAGGAGGTGATGCTCCTGCCCTTATCTGGAGGTAACGCTCCTGCCCAGGACTGAGGAGGTGATGTTCCTGCCCAGGACTGTGGAAGTGATGCTCCTGCCCAGGACTCTGGAGGTGATGCTCCTGCCCAGGACTCTGGACGCAATGCTCCTGCCCAGGACTCTGGAGGGGACGCTCCTGCCTAGGACTGTGGAGGTGATGCTCTTGCCCAGGACTGAGGAGGTGATGCTCCTGCCCAGGACTCTGGAGGCAATGCTCCTGCCCAGGACTGTGGAAGCGATGCTCCTGCCCAGGACTGAGGAGGTGACGCTCCTGCCCAGGACTCTGGAGGAGATGCTGCTGCCCAGGACTGTGGAAGCGATGCTCCTGCCAAGGACTCTGGAGGTGATGCTCCTGCCCAGAACTGAGGAGGTGATGCTCCTGCCCAGGACTGAGGAGGTGATGCTCCTGCCCAGAACTGTGGAGGTGATGCTCCTGCCCAGGACTCTGGAGGCGTTGCTCCTGCCCAGGACTGTGGAGGTGATGCTCCTAAGCCTCAGGCTGCTCTAACTTCCGCTGTGCCTATTTCTATGTTTTTTAGTTTTGTTTTGTCAGTTGTGATTATGGCTGAGTTTACTGGGAACAAAAACTGATAATTTTTCTAAAGTTTCTTCAAGGAAATTAAACCTTTTTGCAGCCTACCAGAAAAACCAGTTCATCTGGTCGCCCCTGGTGGCCTTTGAAGTCACCCTGAGTAATGTTTCTTAACTGTTCCAAAAAAGAGATAGCTATATTCCAAGAACTTAGGAGACGGTTTCTTTCCTTTTTTTGAGTCAGGGTTTCTCTGTGTAGCCCTGACTGTCCAGGCTGGCCTCAAACACGGAGATCCACCCACCTCTGCTAGGATTTAAGGCGTGCACCACCACTACCCAGGTAGGAGATGATTTCTTAAAAGATGACATTAAAAACTTGTAAGGACATATAAGAAAAAGATAAAGGACGTGAAAGGTCAGACATCTGTCAGGTGCCAGGGCATAAATTTATTTCATTTATTTCAGTGCCAAAATATCAATCTAGAGCTCCTAATCCCCTTGGGAGTAAAGGAGCAGGTAGAAACTTCAGGAGGAATAGAAACTTGGGCCCAAGAGCTAAGAGTCAGGCATTATAATCACTGCCATTTAGAGATTGTGTAAAGAACAGGATTCCAAGTGCTGCTCACACAAAGGTGATTCGCAGGTCATTTAGAAATGACTTACACCTGTAGACAATATTCTAGGTATGGTTTCTTGCTCTCAGCTGGACTACACAGATATACAGGCATTCTACCATTAAAGACTAACCATAGGGCCTGAGTATCTCCCATTTCTCTAACCACGCTTGCTGCCAATCTGGGCACAGTACGAATAAGATGTGCCTGGCTAGTTATAATCATTTCGCTTACAATATAAAATTAATGCTTAGATACAGGGTAAAGTTCAGTTAGTGACATCAAGGAAGAGGGGAAGAGAAAAAGGAACTAAACTGGGTAAATGTTAGTGACTCTTGGAAAATGGCTAAAGAGGAGAAGTGAATTGAAGCTGCCCATGCCTGGATGCATTGGAACGTGTGTAAATAGAGACAGCTCGAGCCATTCGGGGCCATCTGTTTGAAAGACAACCAGTTGCCAGGCTCTTCATTTTCCCCGACTTCACACCTCCATCCTGCGGCTCAGAACACAGCTGGGGCAGGACTCTGGCATGCACACAGAGTCCTGCTGGAAGTGAGGACTCATGGGAATTGACCTGAGAGAGGGAGTGGGAACCAGGGTGGCCAAGAGCCCTCTGTTCTGGCATTCTTCCCCAGGGCGGGGCACAAGTTTCACACTTCTACTGTTGTGTTCTCCCCCTGCCTGTCTGCCTCTAGCCACTGTCCTGTTCACAGTCTGAAGAGAGATCTGACTGCAGAGTTAACAGCCCCAGCTGTTCAGGTTGAGTCCTGTTATTGACGGCCCTGAGACGGGTATCATCCCTGACCCCACCATCTGCAGCCGGTGGTTGGTTTGAGGGGATCAGTTGTGTGCTCCCAGAATGTGGCTCCCCTTTCTCACCTCAGCAGGTCTCACTAGAGCAGGGAACACAGGTTCTCTGAGGCAGTGGTTCTCATCCTTCTGAATGCTGCATCCCTTTGATACAGTTCCTTATGTTGCGGTGACCCCCAACCATAAAGTGATTTTCGTTGCTACTTCATAACTATAATTTTGTTTTTGTTATGAATTGTAATGTAAATATCCGTTTTGCAGGATATCTGTCTGATATCATTTGGTTCTGTGGGGGTCGTGATCCACAGATTGAGAGCCACCTCTCTAAAGTACCATGAAGGTTGGGCAGTCACTCTTGACATACCCAGAGAAGACCCAGCATTGTCAGATGTATGTGGTCTGTTCTTTCTGAGCTAGACAGTGCCCCTCCCTCATTTGGTGGTTGAATGGTAATCAGGAAGACACTTTAAAACCTGAAAAGCCACTGGGTGTGGTGCCACATGCCTTTAGTTCAAGCATTTGGGAGACAGATGAAAGCAAACAGTTGTGAGTTTGAGGCCAAAACAATACAAAAACTGGAACATCCTCATCTTTAGGGTTCCTATTGCTGTGAAGAGACACCATGACCGTGGCAACTCTTTTAAAGGAAAAAAATTAATTGAAGTGGTGGCTTATAGTTTAAGAGGTTTAGTCCATTATCATCACGACAGGGAGCATGGCAGCATACAGGCAGACGTGCCGCTGGCTATATCTTGATCAGAAAGTGACAGGAAATGGATTGTGACACCGAAGGAAGCTTAAGCAAGAGACCTCAAAGCCCGCCCCCCAAGTGACACACTTCCTTCAACAAGAGCACATCTCCAAATAGGGCCACTCTCTATGAGCTTATGGGGGCCAATTACATTCAAACTACCACAGCCCTAAACAAACAAAAATGTCCATGGGACCTCCATCACAGCACTGAGCACCCTCCTTGGGAGTGCTGTGAATTTCTTGGCCACAGGATGTGCTTGATTTTGTTTGGTCAGCATGTGACACAGCGAATGTGATACCATGTGTACTCTGTGACTGTTGGCTAGATGGTAGGTAAGTGACAGATGGGTAGATGGAGGAAGGGGCATGAAGGGATGAGGGCTGATGGATGGATGGATGGATGGATGGATGGATGGATGGAT